>KK113615.1:276289-347942 GCA_000611955.2 Stegodyphus mimosarum | reverse complement strand
AGCGTATATATATATATTTATATACTTTTGGTGCGGTCGACTGCAACCAAAAGAAGGTGCACATCTACATGCTATAGCAGTCCTATATACAAATGTCAACGTTCTGAGGCTATTCATTTTTGAGTTAAGCGAGATGCGTACAGAAGCCACGAAATCTCTTCTGAATCCATTTTAAACCAGTTTTATAATTCGTTCGGAGAAAAAGAGTCCTTTATTCTGTATTTACGTTAAAATGTCATGTAAAATATTGTTAAATTGCATTCGATAGCGGTCAAAATGGATATTTTTGTTGAAATACACTGCTCGACATTGAAAATGCAACACCAAGAAGGAGTGGTCAGAAATTTATGCAAATTTTAGAGTAGACGCACGTCACTGAGTTGTGCGAATGATGAGAAATGCGCAGCTCTCCGACGAACGTGAAGTAAGATATAAGGGAAGGAACGCGCAGAATGGGCAATATTCGTGTCGTTATTTCTGCCAGACGAATTATCGAAGAAAGTTGGTTTTTGTCCCGGAGGATACATGTAATAGGAGAGAATTCCAGGCCGCCGTCAACAATTTTACGAGGGGTATGGTGATCGGATTGAGAAGGGCAGGTTAGTCCTTACGTCAAATCGCAGCTGATGCCCATATGGATGCGAGCACGGTGCATCGGCTATGGCGAACATGGTTGGAACAAGGGAATGTGTGAAGAAGGAGGGGTGCAAGTGCAGCCAGAGTGACGTCAGCACGCGCGGATCGACGCATCCGCCGACAAGCTGTGGCGGTCCCGCAAGTCACTTGTACCGCGATTCTGCAGCATGTGCAAGATACACTGGATGTTCCCGTGTCAACGAGAACCATTTCCCGTCGATTGGTTAAACGTGGCCTGCACTCACGGCGGCCGTTAAGAACACTGTCATTGACCCCATAGCATAGACGCCAACGTTTAGAATGGTGCCGGACTGGAGCGATGTGGATGACAGAATGGCGAAACGTCATGTTCTCAGATGAGTCATGCTTCTGTTTATTCAGTGATAGTCGCCGCATACGCGTGTGGCGTCGACGTGGAGACAGATCTAATCCGGCAGTAACTGTGGAACGCCCTACCGCGCGACAACGTGGCATATTGCCTACGATACCCGGTCACCTCTATTTCGTATTCAGGGCACTATGACGGCCCAACGATACTTGGATAGTGTACTGTGGCCGGTGGCAATACCCTACCTTCAAGAGCTGCCTAATGCAATCAGGATAACGCCCGACCACACAGTGCTCGCATCTGCCAACATGCTCTGCAAGGTATACAGATGCTTCCCCGGCTATCGTACTCTCCTGACCTGTCGCCAATCGAACATGTGTGGGATGCGATCGGACGCCATTCGCTGACTCTGCCCTACCTCGTTCAGAAAACGAACTGTGGCAAATGGTTGAAAGGGAATAGAGAGCCATCCCTCAGGACACCATCCACACTCTTATTGACTCTATGCCTAGACGTGTTTCTTCGTGCATCGCTGTCTGCGGTGGTCCTACATCCTACTGAGCCGACGCTTTGTATTCTGCTATCATTTTGAAATAAAGATCACTTATTGCTGTCTCTGTCTTTTTTCCAAATTTCGTCACTTTCTAACCACTCCTTCTTGGTGTTGCATTTTCAATGTCGAGCGGTGTATTATACCTGAAATTTTTCGCGATTATAATACTTCCTTTTTACTTCGCACAAGGCAGTAAAATGATGGTGTTGATGAAACATCCAAGTCCATTTTATTATAATACAATCATTTCCTTCATAAATGCAACCCTTTAGGAGCGAAAAATAGTCAACAGATACAAAGAAGTATAAATAATGTATAAACTAAAAAAAGTTTCAAATAAGTAAAAATTTTGCAGTCTAGAACATACTGAATCAGAATTTAAAAAGAAATCAGGCAAATTATTTACACTGTATTTACATAAAAATAAACGAGACATTTGATTTAATATAAACCAAATCTTTACAATGAATTAAACTTTAACTCAGCTTAATGAGTATTTTTATTTTAAAGCCTTGAGTATTTGCTTACGTATTTCGTTTTAAATCGAAAAGAAGTATGATAAGCAAAATTATCAAAATATGACATGAATTGTTTTCAAAATCTATAAGGTAAATTTACTTGTAGAAGATACTCCAAGTGCAAGTTAAATGCTGTTACATAATTTTGGCATTATAATTATATTTTAATAAATTGGTAATGTGTGATTAGAAGCGTTACAAACAAATTCAGTATCCGTTATCGTTTTAATTCCAAAAGAAGTATGATGAGCAAAATAATCAAAATATACTGCAAATGATTTCGAAATGTATAAGATAAATCTACTTGTGGAAGATGTTGAAAGGGCAAGTTAAATGCTGTTATATCATTTTGACATTAGAATTATATTTTAATAATTCGGTAATGTATGAATAGAAGCTTTAGAGAAACATTTGGCGGAAGAAATATCTTTTATGAATTAGATAAATAGTAATAAATGCAAAATCATATACTTTTTACGTAACACTAAAGCCACTAGCGGTTTTTCCTGAAAATTCACTGTTTTACAGTCAATTCCACAGGTGAAATTTCCTTAAGTAACATGTTAAAGATCCTAAATTTTGCTCCTAGCTTAGTGCTGCGGTTATCTCAGCTAATCAAAAGTAAAGAACGGATGATATGAAATAGTTTTCGTCAATGTTAGTGATAGTGGTTTTCACTTTTCGTCCGAGTAAAGTTATTAACTGGCGACAGTAGAATAAATACGTAAGAAAATCTCCAAGAAATGCTCTAGTTTGTAAGGTTTTAGTTAAACTAACAAAGTTTTATTTTAATTTGTCTTTTTCTATCTGTTCTTATTTCAACTTTCCGTTAGAATAAGCGCGCGTTTCAGCTTTATGCTAATTTGAAGTGGAGCCAAGTTCTACTTAAACGAGAGGGGAACCTCTCAATGTGAAAGAGCTTTTAGTCTCAGATCACTGTTACTCTATTCGACGTTCGCCTGACCAGCTAGTATTTAAATTCTAAGCCGTAGCGCTGTTACGCTATTACTTATTAAAGTAATTCTAAGTGCGTCAGTATTAGTTAAATCTTGCTACGCACCATTTAGTTTAGAGGCCAACCTCTCGTTTATAGCTCTGTGAGCAACGACAGTTTAATTTCTACTTAGCTTTAGTTTAAATTATTTGATTGTTCAGTTTAGACCCAAGTGTGGTCATTATTTTGTGTATCCCTTCCGAGTTGGGAAGTGGCTGTATATAATTGTGGTTAAGTAAAGGAGGATTTTAAATCCCTCTGAAGTGCAGGTCTTCGACCACTTAATCACAGTATTCTACCACAGAACATAGCTGCATTCAGCTCCCTGTTCAAGATCAGGACTTAAAGTTTCCACGAAGATGTTCGCCAAGAATATGCACCAAACACTTAGTCTTGACAAGTTGACCTTTAATTAAGGCACCTTTTACTGAATTTTAAGCATTTGTTGGGAAACATTGCTGAGATGAAACGTTTATTTCAAGTGATTACTTGATTGATTTACTGCGAAGCAATGACTTTTTATAATATTGAAAGAAAAATAAAAGATTTCGTTTAATATAGATTCGTAACAGTTTCTCTTAAAATCACAGACAACAGTTTGGAGGTTAGATGTGACCTGAATGAAATAGAAGAATGATGAATTTCCCCCTTCGAACTGTCATTGTGTAAACGATCAGAGCATGCATTTAGAAACTGAAAGATCAGTGGTTCGGAATCATGGTGAGGGTCGAGATAACATTTCATGTCTCCCGCACTGAAACACCGAATAGATTGTATATAGTATTGCGAATAGATTCTGTACCATTAATTTAAATCTTAAGATTCTTTTCTTTTAAAGTATGGTAAAGCTTCAGTTACCAATCAATTTGTAAGGTTTTAGTTTAAACTAACAAAGTTTTATGTTAATTTTCTCTTTCGTGTAAGTTCTTATTTCAACTTCCCGTTAGAATGAGCGCGCGTTTCAGCTTTATGCTAATTTTAAGTGGAGCCAAGTTTGTATTTAAAGGTTAGCGAGGAACTTCTCAGTGTGAGAGAGCTTTTAGTCTCAGATCACTGCAGCTCTGTTCGACGCCCGCCTGCCTGGCTAGTATTTAAATTTTAAGCCTTAGCACTGTTACGCTAATACTTATTGAAATAATCTAAGTGCGTCAGTATTAGTTAAATCTTGCTACGCACTATTTAGTTTAGAGGCCAACCTCGCGTTATAGCTCTGTGAGCAACGACTATTTAATTTCTATTTAGCTTTTAGTTTAAATTATTTGATTGTTCATTTTAGACCCAAGTGCGGTCTCTACTTTCTGTATCCCTCCCGAGTTGGGAAATGGTTGTAAATAATTGTGGTTTAATAAAAGAGGATTTCAAATCCTTCTTACGTGCAGTTATTCTACCACTTAACCGCAGTATTCTACCACAGAACATAGCTGCATGCAGCTCCCTGTTCAAGATCAGGACTTTAACTACTTCACGAATATGTTCGCCAAAAGTATGCACAGAACACTCAGTCCTGACAAATTAAACAATCTAAAACTTAAATTTATTAATAATTATCTGAAGTCGGAGAAAATTCTGACAAACGTCTAGAAATAAACACTATAGCTGTGGTGATCGATATTCTTATTCGTGCGATCGCTGTTCATTTAATGCTCAAGTAATTAGTTAACAGATTTCTTGGAGTAGTTAATCCAAAATCTACTTATCTAACTTGCTTATGCTTCTCTTGTAAACTTACTGGCTTTTTATATATTGTTTTTGAATCTATTTGAGCTGTGTGAATTTTTTTAATGTATTACTTGTAATTATGCCATCTAAAGCAGAAAGAATTGTTATTTCAACAGATAATTTACGAATTGTTTAAAAATGTTAAAGCAGAAGGCGGATTATCTATGAATCATGATGTTAGAAAATTTCTATCCAGACCCGAAAATAGTTAGTGATTGCCATACCCATGGGCCTGGGTTTGAATCGCATAGAAGGCATGAATGTAAACAGTTTTAATAACTGTTTTAATAACAGTTTGTAACAGTTTTAATAACTATGCCCTTCGTAGAAGACGTTGCGTCCTTTTTAGAAGCCGCAAAGGTGGGTCACCTAACAAAGTGACCACCGCATCTGGTCTTAGTAGTGGCCAATGCCTATAATGGCTAGTGTCCACCACTGGAAAAAATGTTTAAAAATTAGTAATTATGAATATTTATTAAGTATTACGTTTTGTTCTTTTAGTTAGAATAAAGATTAGGATTTAATGTGGTAGGTAATAAAACTTTAAGGAGTTAAAAACAAAATTTTATTTAATTCAAAACAATAATACAGTTTTATAGAAGGCAAAAATGCAACCTTTAAATTGTCGTGAATTTTCATTAAATCTGTATCCATTTTACGAGCGATCGGACACAGGTCTCTTTTCTTCAGGAGCAAAAAATAAAACTTTTCCTTCTGAAAAAGAGAGACTTGCTTTTAATCACCCTTGAAATCGATAGAGTTTTATTCAAAATATATCTCAAAATAAGGTTAATCTTTTTTTACTAATTTTAAATGTTAAATCAGCATGCTTCTCTTCTATATGAAACAATGCAGTGTTCATGAGAATATGATGTACAAGAAAACGTTCGTGAAAACGTTCCTTTTTGAGCATAAAAGTTTCCACACTTGGCTACAACATCCTTCTCAGCTCAGGTAATCCAGTTTGTGTTGTATTTAATTTGCTGTTTGTTTTTTGACTTCTGAAGAAGAGAGACATGCGTTTAGTCACCCTTGAAATCGATAGAGTTTTATTCAAAATATATGTTAAAATAAGGTTGTTAGGACTGAGTGTTCGGTGCATATTCGTAGCAAACATCTTCGTGACGACCTTAAGTCCTGATCTTGAACAGGGAGCTGAATGTAGCTATGTTCTGTGGTAGAATACTGTGATTATGTGGTAGAAGAACTGCACTTCAGAGGGATTTAAAATCCTCTTTTATTAAACCACAATTATTTACAGCCACTTCCCAACTCGGGAGGGATACAGAAAATAACGACCGCACTTGGGTCTTAAACTGAACAATTAAATTAATTTAAACTAAAGCTAATTAGAAATTAAGTACTCGTTGCTCACAGAGCTATAAACGCGAGGTTAGCCTTTATGCCAAAGGGTGCGTAGCAAGCTTTGACTAATACTAACGCACTTAGAATTACTTTAATAAGTAATAGCGTAACAGCGCTACGGCTTAGAATTTAAATATTAGCTGGTGAGGCGAACGTTGAGCAGAGTAACAGTGGTCTGAGACTAAAAGCTCTCTCACATTGAGAGGTTCCTACCTCTCGTTTAAGTAGAACTTGGCTCCACTTGAAATTAGCATAAAGCTGAAACGCGCGCTTATTCTAACGGGAAGTTGAAATAAGAACAGATAGAAAAAGGCAAAATAAAATAAAACTTTGTTAGTTTAACTAAAACCTTACAAGGTTGATCTTTTTGCTAATTTTAAATTTTACATTGGCATGCTTCTCTTGTATATAAAATAATGCAGTGCTTATGAATAAATGATATACAGGAAATCATTTTTTTTCACACAGAAAAACGTGTTTTTTTTATCACACCAATTTCCACACTTAGCTACATCCTTCTCAGCTCAGATAATCCAGTTTCTGTTGTATTTAATTTGCTTTTTTTACTGACTTAATTTGCTTTTTTTTTGAGATCTGTTGTCTTTTTGTAATTTGAGATTTGATTTACATAAACTTTAACTATTTCAAAAGAAAGAGCAGCATGATGTTTTCAATAAAATTTTAACTTCCGATTCTTTCTTCATTTTAATCAATATTTCTTGGAAAGTAAATTCAATTTAATATATGCATTCTGAAGCGGATAAAAAATACGTTAAGGATCTGTAACTCATGTACAGTTCTTTGATACGTTTTGTCAAATGATATGCATGCAATATTAAATCTTCATCTGAAATATTTGATATATAAAAGTAAGGGGGAAAATTCAAAGGGATTTTATTCTTAGATTTAGTTTCGATATGAATAAATCAGTTTCCAGAATTCCAGAATAAATTATTCCAACTTGAATTCTGTTCGCATTTGTTTCTTTGCAGTCCAATCTGAACGTAATTAAATTTGTAATATAGACATAGTTTCCGTACAATGTGCTTTAGAACCGCCCTGGAAGATTTTTTACTCAAGTGAAATTCGATAACATAAATTTCACCGGTTTAGCTGGAAGAATCGAAAAATTTATAATCGGATCACAGCGCATAAAACTATCCATAAATTTATTTGGAATGTCTTGATTATTTCAAATGTTTTAGCATAGAAGAGAGATGAAGAAGCAGTGCATACAGGTTGATCAAGAGGGAATATCACTATTTTTCATGCTTCTGTTCATCTCACTATTATTGTTTGCTGCCATGGAAAAATGTTTCAGAAATTTTCTGATAACCTACGGAGTAAAATTTTGTATACACACTTATTGTGGATGACAACACAATGCGGTAATGAGGTTTAGTTTTCGAAATTTGATTTGAAATTTTTTTAATTTGATATTGAAACCATATTGCACACATGTAACAAGCTAAATCATCATAATAAAGTTTAATAAACAAGCTAAAACTTCAGACTTTTACTATTTGCACCTTTGGATGTAGTGGAAACAAACCTGTTTTATGACATTTAGTTCAGATATTTAACGTATATATCATTCGGATTTTTGCCTAACTAAAGGGAATTGGTTCGACCATTTGACGCAGCAAAAGTGTTGGAAATAAAAGAGTATTCTTCATTGTTTAAAAATGATTTTTTCAATCGAATAATTTCATTAATAGCATATCATGAAGTCTAAAAAGATAAAAATAAAATTAAAAAATGTTTTGATGAAATGAGAATTCATTTAAAACCCATAAAAGAATTAATGAACTAAAAAGAGAAAGAGAATTTATTATATAGTTCAATGGAAACAAGAACTTAAGTAATTCTATTTACAAAATTCCTCTGTAATTTTATATAACAAAAAATAAAAGCGTGTTATATTACAAATAATAAAAAAATCAATTAATTAAATTGCATTGACGAGAGTATAAGCCATTATCTTTATAAAAATTTCAAGCGCCCACCACGCTTTTATTATTTGTGGTATAAAAGTGAAGATAATTTTTTTAAAGATAATTATTTAATCTTTAGTTCCCATTAAATTATACGATAAATTATTTTTTCTTTTAGTTGATTATTTTATGAAGTTTCAAATTCCAAAGCGGCAAATTGTCTAGAAGGACTATTAATTTCGTTTTGGCATTTTGCGTCTATTCACTATAAGCGTTGTTTCACTTTTCAAATTGTTGCCACCAAATATTGTCGCCCTGTATTATATTTAAAGAAATTAAATGATGAAGAATCTGCATAAATGTATGTATGTTTCTCTTATTGTGATAAAACAACGGTACCTAGAGCCCTCAAATTTTGAATAACGTAATCCTCCTGCGAATATTCGCATCTGAAAGCCCAAATTGTAAATTTGGAATTTGTTTTATTATCGATTTCATATTTTGTAAAACTTTAACGAATGTTTGATTAACAAACTCAAGGACTTCAAAGCGAGCAATGGCAACGTTGTAGAGAAAAACATTTTTATCTCCAGCGGAAATTCTAAAGATATGCTTATTTTAAAATTATTTTGCGATATTGCTGTTGAACTGAATTTTCTGGTTTAAGTGCGAAGAGCATGATATTTAATAAATAAAGGTAACACACAAAATGTAAAAAAAAACGCCCCTTTGGACGTAATTTAAAATCTGAAAGCTTTCAGGTCTTTTTTAATTTTTTTAAATTTATCTTTCTTTTTTTATAATTTATTTTTTTTAGTCCAAAGGGATTTAGTCCCGAAGGACTATTGCTTTCGTTTTGCGATTTTGCGTCGATTCACTCTGAATGCCCGTTTCACTTTTCAAATTGTTGCCACTAAATGTTATCGATCTGCATTAAATTTAAAAAAATGAAAAATCTGCATAAATGTATGCAGGTTTCTCGCATTGTGATAAAACCTAGAGCCATCGAATTTTGAACGACGTAATCCTACTGCGAATATGGGCATCTGGAAGCCCTAATTTTGAATTTGAAATTTGCTTTATTATCGATTTTATGTTTTGTAACATTTCGACGAATTTCTGATTAACGAACTAAATGATTTCAAAGCGAGGCAACACTGTCCGGAAAAAAAAATTTATCTCCAGCGCACGAGACTTACGGAAATTCTAAAGATATGTTCATTTTAAAATGATTTTGCGATATTGATTTTGAACTGAATTTTATGGTTTAAGTACGTAGTACATGATATTTAATAAAAAAAGGTAGCACACGAAACGTTAAAAAAACGCGCCTTTGGACGTAATTTAAAATCTGAAATCTTTCAGATTTTTTTTTATTTTTATTCATAAACAAATTAGGATTATTCTCTATTTACAGGCGCTTCTTAAAAAAGGACTTGCTAAGTGCGAATAAAATAAAAAAATTCATTCGAATTAAAAGCGGCTAATTTTACAGAACAAAAGAACACACATTCACATCTTTGAATCTTTGAACACACATCTTTGAATTTTATTTGAGAATGTCCGTTATTTATAAATAAAGTTATTCCGCAATTTTTGCTTTCATCTTGCAAAAACATCAACAGAATCGTACCAAGTTATCCCTCTAGTGCAATTCTGCAAAGATTTACGATACAGTCAACTGCGGATTCTGTGAAGTGGATTAATTAACCCGTCCCTGTTCATAAACGAAAGTTAATTTCTTTTATTCCGGAACTGATGCAAAAATACTTTCAAAAACAATCAGAATGAAGCAAAATTTGTACCGAAACTATAAATACGAAGAAAATACGTGGTATAAAATCAGGCAAAGCGGATGATACCAGTAATATTTGTGATTTGTTTCTATGCACAGTAGTACGTAATGTTATTGTTCGTAATCCTAAATATATAAGCCTTGTTAAATCATCCATTAAATGTTCGTTGTTGAAATTTTAAAATAAATCAATAATATAACAGTTAATCTTATTGAAATGCAAGGGTAATATAAATGAAAACAAATAGTGTGTATACCATAAAATGAGAAAGCTATATAGAGAGGAATATGAAAGAACAGAGAGAAAAAGAAGGTGCTTCCGCTTTTGATTGATTTAGAGCGCTTTCATTATTGATTTAATCTACATAATGAAATCATTACTTTCCAAATAAATATTCCTGAAAATATAGGTAAATCGTTTAACAGTATTACATGTTAATTATAACATAGGTGTTTTCCCTTTCCTTCATTTTTGTAACTCTCCTGCGTTTAACCGCAATTTTGAGTTAATTGCGAGAATTGTCCCCGGAATTAATCGGTTAATTAAAGATTGATCGTAGTATGAAAGTTTTAAAAATGGGTGTCAAGATTTTATTGGGACAGATCATATTATTGTGTATCTGTTACGGTGAAACACCGAGTTCTGGAGAATGTCGACTTTCACCGGTGAATGTCAACATTCACATAGTCGCTTGGTGTATGTCCGAAATATTTTCCAAATACTCTTATTTCTGACTTACACTGGTAAATGTCGACATTCACCATGTACTAATGGTGAATGTTCAACATATAATAATATTATATTTTCTTCTCCGTAATTCAGTCGCGAAAAAACGCACTTGAGATTTAAAATAAGATTTTAATAACATAAGAACTTAAAACGCATAGTACATTCAAAATGAGAAAGGAAAATAATAAAAGTTAAAAACTTACTTGATTATACAGTACGTTCTAAATGAGAAAATAAAATAATAGTAATAAAAAACTTACTAAATTATGTGATTCAAACCTTATTTATTGCAACAACTTAAACTATTAAGATACTTTGAATTGCAGAAGAGGACCTTACTTTTTTGCAACTGCATTTACGGGAAACAGCCAGTTGCCTCTTTGTCTACTCCTCTCTTTTCGACCTACACCAGAGCATATCTGTGATTGTCGACATACACCGGTGAGAGTCCGAATGTACAAGAATGCAATGCTATATTCGATCTTTCACTGACGTATTTGGTGAATGTTGACATTCTCCAGTGAAAGTCGACATTCTCCAATGTCAGTCTTTCACAGTAACATATCTACCATATTCCAAAAAGAGTATTTAATTTGTAAAAATGGATTCATATCAAAGTAAAGCATAATATTTTTAACATTTCATTAGTTTACTTGTATGGAAAGTATGCTGTGTCACCAGATGCAGTTTCATGTGAGCCTTTCTTAACTTCTTGAACAAAAACATATCTTAAGGTCTTTTGAGAACAAAATAAGGTATAAAAGTTTCACGGGAGATTTTAATGAACTCTAAAAGGCTTCCAATGTATTCTTGAAAGAATTGCAATCAGAGCGGATTGTTGCACTTCCTTTCAAGGAGAGAGTGTACGAAAGTGCCATATATGCCAGTATATGATGTTACATGTAATAGAATCTCCATTCAGTGCCATTTACGGAACTAAATCTTAAGACAAATAAACAACTAACTAACTAACACGAAAAATCTAGTAAAACGGGATTTATAAGTAGCGAAGAGAATTTCGAAATATGTTTATGTATTGTAAATGAATATTATTATACATTTGCTTAATTAATTAAACATTCAGCAATTCAGAGTATTGTAAAAGGAATTTTAGCGTCCCTGTATTACTGAGATGCACTGGTTAACATATTTTTCAAGCAGCTGTAAGATAAGTGGCTGGTTAACGATTTGGCCGATTTTCATTTTCATATTTCTCATCTCGAAAAACTTAAAGTCTTTTCAAAACATCTGAATTAAAAATTTATCTGAATTTATTATATGATAACTCATCACTGCGACCTTCCGGTTCTTCTGCCTCGTTTCGGTCTCCAACTAAATGTGTGAGTAAGAATGTAAGGACTTACGGAACTCTTCTTTGATGAAGTGGTTCGATTCCTGGTTAGGGTGCAGTTTGTTTTTCACATTTGCGTACACGAAAAGCTTAACGGTCTCTACAAACATACATTAAAAAATATGTCTAATGCAATTGATGTAGTGCACAATGCAACTACTATCTGGAAAGACACCATCTACCGTTCGAACTATAATTTCGAAAGCTTTGTCAGAAAGTTATGCAGATTTGGTGGTAAGCGGCATCGTTTGAAAAGTTGGATACTAATCTTAACCATAAGACTACTGGAACTTGCGTTATGTCACTGCTGTGTATAGTTGATCATCATTTCCTGTGTCACAGAGCGATTAAAGTAATTAATTTTTATGCAGTGATATGTGTTTTATGAGTTTAGGAATTGTGAATTTATCAGGTATCGTAATTTTGAATTTAGGATCCACTTGTGAATAATTTGAATCGTAGCAAACGACGGCAATTATCCTCATCTTGTAAATTTTTTGGAGCAATTTGTCAATCGGTTTAGTTTCCTTAGAGTTTTAATTTATAACCAATCAAGAGTAGATAAATAGTTATTTACTGATTTTCGCTCATTACGGAACATTGTTTGGTGTTAAGAGGTCAGCTTGTAAGGTTTTAGTTAAACTAACAAAGTTTTATTTTAATTTATTCCTTTTCTATTTATTCTCTTTTTCAACTTCCCGTTAGAAGAAGCGCGCGTTTTCAGCTTTATGCTAATTTGAAGTGGAGCCAAGTTATATTTAAACCAGAGGTAGAAACCTCTCAGTGTGAGAGAGCTTTTAGTCTCAGATCACGGTCACGCTATTCGACGTTCTCCTGACTAGCTAGCATTTAAATTCTAAGCCATAGGGCTTTACGTGATCGCTTATTGAAATAATTCCAAGTGCGTCAGTATTAGAAATCTTGCTACGCACCATTTAGTTAGAGGCCAACCTCGCGTTATAGCTCTGAGAGCAACAACTACTTAGTTTCTATTTAGCTTTAGTTTTAAATATTATTTAATTGTTCGTTTTAGACCCAAGTGTGGTCTTTACTTTCTGTCTCCCTCCCGATTTGGGAAGTGGTTGTACATAATTGTGATTTAATAAAAGAGGATTTTAAATCACTTTCAAGTGCAGTTCTTCTGCCACTGAATCACAGTATTCTACCACAGAACATAGCTGCATTCAGCTCCCTGTTCCAGATTAAGATTTAAGGAGTTCACGAAGATGTTTGCCAAGAATGTGCTCCGAACACTTAGTCCTGACAAGTTCTTGTAAAGCATACGCTCCTTTGAATGGCCAACGATATATCCTAAGCTAATTATGCAAGGCAGAGAGATGCGACCAAAATACTTCGAAAAACCTTAAAACCGAGAAAAAATATGAGAAACATGAAAACCCGAAAAACGATGAGCAATATCAAAGATAAATTATCCTTCCTTATCATTAAGTTTTAATAATTAATTCGGTTATTTTAGCAATATGTTCGGTATTAAGATTTTATTTGGTATTTTTGTAAGGTTTCTCCTTCAATCTCTGAACTCTCTTCGTGAACATAAACTGTGAAACCTTATGTAGAGGACAGTGAGCAGATCTAGGCTATGTCCTTTAGTGTTGAAGAACTACAAAGTCAGAAGGAGGGTTTAAAAGTGACCCTTTAATTCAAATATTTACAACTCTTCTAATTGAGAGTAAGCCACTACTTGGGCTGAACTAAAATAATATAAAATAAAGTGTGTTAACAAATTCAATTCCCTAACTTAATCCTACGTAGGACGGCGAGGGAAGCTTACTCTTAGTGAAATGCAACAATGCGAATTTCACTAGCAAACACTAGTAATTGCAAATGCCTATAAAGGCGAACTTTCAGTAGATAGAGGAAATCTTGGCGCGCACAGCCTTACGGCGATAAATCCAAGGCACTGTTTTTCCCCTCGTTAACTCCTGCCTTTTAACTGCTAACAGATATATGCGATTTGCATAAATATCTCACTCGCGCTAAATTCGGGCAGCAACTGAAACTTTGAGAATTCGATAGGAAAGTTCAAACTAAAAATAATTTGGTTAATTAAAATAATGAATGCTACAAAGTTGCTCCCAGAATTTAGTAGTCTGAAACTAAGTAGCCTAAAATCGGCTTTTAGTGAAGATGCTAAATTCTAAATCTAAATTTTCCTTCCTATTCGCCATCCTTTACAATTGTAAGTTTTAAATTTAGTTTAACTCTCTGTTTGTGTCTTAGATATTTTAACATAGAATATCTTTTTCCGTCTTCACATCAAAAAGATCCATCAGGAATTTGGCTGGATTCTATCTGGTTCCTTCCAATCTGGAAGGAAATAAATTTTAATTTCATGTTATAAGTACATTTCACCTGAAAAGTACAACATTCCCTTCCTCTGATGCTTTCCGTAATGACCTTTTATTCGCGCTTTAGGTATTCGCGTTTTTTAATTTCTATTAGCGCTTTTCGCCAAACGCATTCATTTTACACTCATTCATTTTTAAAACTTCCCCCTTGTTCTCTGGCCAAATGTAGTGTTTGTGAAAAACACGCAGTTTTACTTTGTCAAGTGTTCACAACTACCACCTGACTTCAATTCTATTGGGGTTAATTCTTCGACTTTCAAGACCTCAGACTTCCCCTAAAACAAATCTGAAATGCCCTGAGGTTCTAACATGAAATGAACTTTAAACTTTTGTGTGAAACCAGAGAACACTACGTACAACATTCAAACATTTCAATTGCATTTCATACATATAATTCATTCTTTCAATCTTCAATTCAAATTTTCTTTAAATGCTCATTGCGTTAAATAACACTTATATATTCACTTTCTAATTTAGCGCGCTTTACGCTTTTACATTACATTTTAATTTTAACTTGCGTATCCTTTACGCTTTTCCAAAATATTCGATATAAACAAAACCAGTGCTTAAGGCTTACAACAAATCATGCATTACATAGAAAACAGTTTTACATTAAATGCATTCATTATTTATACATAGAAAAATATAATACAACAGTTTTGCTATACAACTTACGTACTAGTTGCTTTTAATTAACACAATTCAATTTCCTATTTACAGAGAGTCTTTTGACTAAAATCGATGAATCCCATGTTCTGGATTACAAAGAACATTTCACGAAGTCTCACAGTTTTTCAACTGAACTCTCGAATTTCTTCCGCTGCATAATTAAGTTGTTCCTTCAAGCGTGTCCTTTACGCTTTCGGCAACCGGCTTTTGACTCGGGTAACTTCCCTTTTAAATCTGCAACTTGCACTTAAATCAGAAACATAACTGTGTGAATTTTAAAAGAAAATAAAGAATCTACTTATCTTTCTGCCAGTCTTTTAGGCGTTTTTTTGTCCATTCCTGAAAGGTTGGATATACTGTGGCTTGGGCTATTCTTTGCTTGTTACTCCTAGATTGAAACTCTGGGGCTGCCTTTCGTTTGGTCGATCTTCTTTCCTCCAGAAACACCTTGTTGGGACGAATGGTGGGTGGCGCTTTCCGTTTGTGCTGAAGTCTTTGCTCCCTCTCCAGACTGGCTCGTTCCTTCTCCTGCACTCGTAGGCTCCTTCGTTGTGGGTTGGCACCTTCGGCGGCTCGCTTCTCGCCGTTCTGTTCCCTCCGTAGTGGTGGAGCTTTCATAGTGTTTTCATTTGGACGTTCCTTCCTTAGACGCTTTGGTCGCTGAGACTGTTGCTTAGTGTTTGTCCTTTTTTCTTTTTGGGGTGGTCTTTTCTTTGGCTGCGGCTTCCTCTCTTCTGGTAACCTCCTTTTCAAACTGGGTTCTCTTGTTTTTGAGGGACCTGGTTGGGGCTCTTGAATCTTAGAAAAATTCTGTGAGGCTGGACCCTGCAACATGTCTTTCAAAATATTATTATTAGCTCTTCGATAATAATGTTTAATTTGATCGAAATTTGCCACAGTCTCTTCGCCCTTCTCATTCTTTAAATATGCACGGCATTCAACTATTCTTGTAATTTCAAAAGGACCATGCCATCTTGGGCAAAATTTTGCGACCTTATCTTTTGCTGCGCATGAAAGTGCGTGGGCTTGTTTCAACACCTCCTCCCCCACTTTATATTCTACGGTTCTTCTTTTTGAATCGTAGTAAATCTTTTGTTTCTTTTGCGCTTCCCGGGAGCACTTTTCTGCCTCCTTCAACATTTTTTCTATTTCACCCATTTGAAATTCCGGCGCTCTATCTTTCACATAAAATAATTTATCTAAGGGGGTCATTATCTTCCTGCCCAAAAACAATTCGGCGGGGGATTTCTTCGTTGTCTCGTGCTTAGCCGTTCTGAGGGCGAATGCAAATTCTTCGACGCAGTCATCCCAGTTAGAATGGTGCTTTTGCACATAATTTCTAATCAATTTTACAATATTCTTATTTACCCGTTCCGCTATATTTGATTGTGGGCGGTAGGGTACCATTTTCATATGCTTAATGCCCAACTTGTCACACATCATTTTAAATGTACTGCTTACAAACTGGGGACCATTATCGCTAATCACCCTCGCTGGACATCCATATCTTAAAATATATTTGTTCAAAAACGAATCTGCAACGACTTTTGCTGAAGCCCGCTTAAGTGGTATCAACTCAACCCATTTACTGAAATGATCCACAATGACTAATAAAAATCGTGCCTTATTTACATGACTCCTGGGGTAGGGGCCTAAGAGGTCAATACCAATTATTTCATTGGGGAACCTAGACTCAATACTAGTTAATAACCCGGCCGGGCGGAAATTTACGTCATTATTTATCTGACACGTGTGACAAGTCTGGCAGTAATTTTTAACTATCTTTTGTAATTGCGGAAAATATACCGCCTCGCGTACGCGTTGTATTGTTTTTCTAATTCCAAAATGGCCCGAGACAGGCGAATCGTGGAGCTCTTGCAAGATACTTAAAATTAATTTGGCCGGGATGACTGGTCTGTATTCACTATTTTGATTCGTAACTTTAGTATAAAATAAGAGACCATCAATGATTTCATAGTTCTGTGCTCTGCTTCGTATTGCATTAATGTCTATATGCTGGAAGTTATCTGGGTCTTTTAAATAATTATAAATATTTCCGAATTCGGGATCCCTAGCAATTTCTTCTATTACAGTCTCTCGAGAGTCAATGACCTTTGCCTGAAGCATCGCTATTTTTACTTTCTCGCCGTTCTCGTCTAACTTTATTCTAGATAATGCGTCGGCCACTACATTGTCTTTTCCCGGTGTGTGTTTGATAATGAGATTAAATTCTTGCAACTTTAGGGTCCACCGAATTAAGCGTGGCGAAAGATTCTTTCCTGAAAATAATCTGGTAACTGCCGCATGATCTGAATATACTGTTACGGGAGAACTCCCAAAATATACACAAAATTTTTGAACAGCTGCGAGCACTGCTAAAGTTTCACGCTCCGTTGCCGAATAATTTCTTTGCGTATCATTCAATGTACGACTAAAAAAGGCAATCGCTTTTCTATTTTGTGTTAACACGGCTCCGATTGCGTAATCTGATGCGTCTGCATAAATTTCTAGACCCTTGTCTTTCTCTGGGAACTTTAGAACCGGTGCATTAATTAAAGATTCTTTTAACTTCTCAAACGCGGCGTTTGCTTCTGAAGACCACGCAAAACGAACTCTTTTCCTTCTCAACTTTAACAATGGTTCAGCAATTTCTGCGAAATTTTTAATAAAAATTCTATAATATGAGCACATACCCAAGAAAGTCGCTAACTTTTTGGCTGTATTCGGAATTGGGTAATTTTTCACTGCTATAACTTTAGATTTATCTGTTTCGATCCCCCTTTGAGAAATTTTGTACCCTAAATATTTGAGTTCTTTTGCCGCGAATTTACATTTCTTAATGTTCACTTTAAGTCCTGCATCTTTCAAAAGAGTAAAGACTTCTCGAAGGTCTTTAATATGTTCTTCCAGCGACTCTGAAGTAACAATTATATCGTCAAGATAAATAAATGTACTTTTTCCTATTACCGGCCTTAAAATTTTGTCCATGCACCTCTGAAACGTGGCCGGGGCTCCCGACAATCCAAAAGGCATACGCAAAAAGCCATATGTACCGTATTTTGTTATGAATGCTGTTTTGTGAACATCTTCCGGCTTTATGCTTATCTGAAAATATCCGGATGTCAAATCTAGCGTGGTTATGTATTTTGTTGATTTAATACTTCTTAGAATTTCATCAATTACCGGAAGTGGGTAAGTTGGAAATTTTGTTATACTATTAAGCTTTCTGTAGTCAATAGCGAACCTGTACCTTAATGGATCAGTTAACGGCAAATCATTATTTTTCTTACATAAAACCACCGGACTCGCATATGCACTAGAAATAGGAGTTATTATTTTGTTTCTTAACATTTCATCAATATGGTATTTTATTATTTCCTCCTTAACTTTGTCGTACTTGTAAGGACGCTGACGTATAGGTTCATCCGTAGTTAATTTAATTTCGTGTGCTACGATCTGGGTGAATCCTGGAATATCATCAAATAAATCAGCGAAATTACTTACCAATTCCCGAAACTTGTCCTGTTCTTCGGGCGTTAGATGGCTTAAATCCACTTCAGGGGGAGGTGTTGATTTCTTTTTAACTGGGTCCATGGTTACTTGCAAGGTGGAGTTTTCAAAATCGATTTTCGCATCCACAGCTGCAAAGAAATCTGTTCCTAAAATAACCGATGCTTGGAGGTTCTTCACTACAAGAAACATAATTTTTTTTTGTTCTTCGCCGATTTTGATGTACAGCTCGATTTTTCCCATGCATTGACACGTTTTTCCTTGGGCTGCTACCACCTTCATTCCTTCCACGCTATGCAGACGATATCTACGAAAGTGCTTCTTAAAAAATTCTTCTGCCAAACAGCTTCCTTGAGCGCCGGTATCCAACAGAGCTGTAGCGGGTACGTTGTTAATTAGTAACTGCAGTCTCGGTAATTCAATGTTTCTCACCATGACCGTATTTAGCTGTACTTCAGAGGGATTTTTCTTCTCCTCGGAACATTGCACCCCCTTCCCCGCAATATTCCTTAGTAGTTTAAATGCTTTGCGGGTGTTTTCTTCTGTTGCTGGCTTCTGCCTGGGGAGAATGATTTTCTTCCGTAGTTGGAATTATTTTGTTGGCGCTGTACTTGGCGCGGTTGACCGCTCGCATTTTGACTGGTACCAGTAGTTCTCGGCCATCGTCTGTTTCTTCCTTCGGCATTCTGGTTCCCCTGCAGCCGCTGTTCATACGATTGTCTCCGTTGATTTTCGGCCGCTCGCCGGCTCTCGAATTGTACGGCGAGTTCAAACAGCTTGTCCAGCGTCACGGGATTTCTTAGCTCCATGAAATCTTGTATCGATGGTAACAATCTGGGCAGGATTATCTGGATAATCTCCGGGTCCGGCCTCGTGCCATACAATAATTTAAAGACTTGTATTTTTCTCAAAATAAATTCCGATAGTTCATCCACCCGCTGTTGATACTTGCTAAACAACTCAGCTTCGAGTTTCGCACGGTCTTTAACCACAGGAAACGCTCTCAAAATTGCTAGTTTAAAATTCTCGTACGTGTAAGTCGGCGTTCCTGGTTCTCCCAGCAGACATTTTCCGATGCACTTATACCAGGTCGCTGCTTGGCCCCTCAATGCTCCTGTCGCTAATATGACCTTCTGATGTTCCGGAACTGGATACAGCAAAAAATGCGCTTCTAACTTTTCCAGGAATGTGTTCACAGGTCCTCTGGCATCAAAAACTACTGCCGGCTTCATGGCTGCTCTGATGGTTTCCACTATGAATCCAAATCCATCAGGCATTGCAGCTGTATTCTGGGATGTAGTAGGCATATTCCAACTTCCTTCCATCCTTTTAGTTGTTCGGGCGCCAGTGTAAGGTTTCTCCTTCAATCTCTTGACTCTTTTCGTGAGCATAAACTGTGAAACCTTATGTGGAGGACAGTGAGCAGATCTAGGCTATGTCCTTTAGTGTTGAAGAACTACAAAGTCAGAAGGAGGGTTTAAAAGTGACCCTTTAATTCAAATATTTACAACTCTTCTAATTGAGAGTAAGCCACTACTTGGGCTGAACTAAAATAATATAAAAATAAAGTGTGTTAACAAATTCAATTCCCTAACTTAATTCTACGTAGGACGGCGAGGGAAGCTTACTCTTAGTGAAATGCAACAATGCGAATTTCACTAGCAAACACTAGTAATTGCAAATGCCTATAAAGGCGAACTTTCAGTAGATAGAGGAAATCTTGGCGCGCACAGCCTTACGGCGATAAATCCAAGGCACTGTTTTTCCCCTCGTTAACTCCTGCCTTTTAACTGCTAACAGATATATGCGATTTGCATAAATATCTCACTCGCGCTAAATTCGGGCAGCAACTGAAACTTTGAGAATTCGATAGGAAAGTTCAAACTAAAAATAATTTGGTTAATTAAAATAATGAATGCTACATTTTAAGTTAGCAGTTCTTGCCGTACAACTTTTATGTGTCGATCAGTTTAAACTTAGGTTCTGGAAATACGCCTTAAATTTCTTAAAAAAAAAGTTCTTTTAGTAGCTCGTAAACTAGTTCCTGACTCTGAGTTAATTAGATAAAATGTTTCCCTTTTACGTTAACTGAAAAGACACGTCACGTTCCGTTCCCCCATATAAACAGAAATGCTATTTTAGAGGATTTTATAATCCTGTGGCCTTTTCTTCTTTCCACCTTCTGTGAAAGCTTCGTTTATGTTCTGCGAAGAGACTCCATTTCATAAATGATGTTTGTTCAGCCCGAATTCGCTTTGATGAAAAAGTAAACATCTCTTTCATGGAAGAAAGGAAGAGATAAAATGGAAGAAAGGAGGGAGATAAAGATCTTTTCGGCGGCCGTGACGGGCCGAGATTCGATAACACCCTCAAAGAAGGGAAGAGTCACTGAGAAAATCCATTTACTTGTTTCTCTTAAGGGGAAGCCGCAGCTAAGAAAATAGCTACTGTAATAGACTTTCCGACCTTTTGGGCTATGAAGGTATTTCATATTAGTAGTTGCGTCGTGTGTGGCATTTTTATGTCTTTTTGCCATGTATGGAAAAAAGTTACTTGCTATAGATTGTCATCTGATGCGCAGAGTTTATGGAGAATGTGTTTCATTTTATATTAAATTTCATAAACTTCATTGCTTCTTTCATAAAGCTCCCTTGTATGTAACAGAAATTTTAAAGTCAGCAACACAGGCTTCGAAAAAATGTAAAAATTTATATGACTGAATGTATATATCCTCTATTTACTTCTTTCTCTTGAAGAATTTAGTAAAATCTTTGGTTTGATAATGTACCCAATTATTTAACACTAATATTTATAGTTACATTTGATATATATATATATACTATAAATTTGATATTATGTACAACCAAAGAAAGGCTCATCAGTTAAATTTATTTTCTAATGAATAATTTCAGATTCTACAGATGGCAACAGGAACTAACGTTTATGACCTCCTTTACAAAAACGCGCAGCCGGTTCAATAATTTTGGTACTTAACATATGACACCCTAAGTTTTAAAAAATGCTATTCAATTAAATTTCCTTGCATGTGGTTAAATTTTAGATTTTAACCGAGGTTATCATATGCCTTGCGAGATACTAGTAGCAGCCGCCTCTCATATGCCTTGCGAGACACTAGTCAGTACATTCAGATACCACAGCCCGAGTGGTTGTCGCTTAACACTGATAGATCAGTCCGTGGTAAATCCCGGAGAACGGGTTGGCTGCGTGGGCGTTTACGTGGTTTTCCCAAGTGTAACATATGTACGTATATATATATATATATATATATATGTAATAATAAAATGCGCGGAAAAGACGGAGCAGCGTCCATGCATAATAGCTATGTAAAATAAAGAAACTGGCAGTCGATGCGGTTTTAATTCCATTTTTATTTTCCAGTTGACGTACGTGGCCACAATCATTTAGCACTCTAGTCGTGCCTATTCAAGAACATTTTCATTTTGGTAAGTATTGCGATAGGAAGCGCGCACAACGAAATAGCGAACAAGCAGTGAAGAGAAAGCAACTGAAGTGCTTAGTTAGCCAATATGGAAGCACACGAAGATAAAAGTTTTGGTTTGACTTGAAAGTTTCGGTTTCCAATTATTATGTCATCAGTTATTATGCCATCCAATTATTATGCCATGCAAAATGGAATGAGCTAGAAATGACGCAGTCCAGGGAATTTATTACGATTTTTAAAACAGAGGGAGAGAATTAAAGGGAATTAGGGGTTAATTTAAATTATAATTTTGATTTACATATTTTTTATCTGTGGCTTATGTCATGAAGGAATCCGGTACATTTTAGCATCTTTCGATATTCGTCATGGCTGAGAAGACAGTACTAACTGAAGGTAAAAGCTATGATGACGCATTTAACACAACTGAGCTTGAAGCATCACAATCTTTATTTTTAAGCATATCAAATCATTCTTTTGCAGACAAAATATTTTTTAATCATAGTTAAATACAATAATTTCCATGTACACGGGTTTTAAAGTACGAGGTCATCTTTAGATGAGTAAGCATAGCATTAAAGCATCTGGCCAGGCGGAAGCCAGTGACGCAGTAACTTAAAGGAAGAAGGGAGGGAGTCAAAACGTTTCAGTTCGAGCTAGAAAAGTTTTGGTTTACAATTATTTTGATTGGACAAGATGTGTTTGCATTAAGCGTTATGTAACATGGAAAGATCTCGAAATTGAGAGAACAGATTAATTTAGGGGGGAGAACATCAAATTTAGAATAGTCAATTTTAAGGCTGCCAATTATTTCTTAGAGCAGCCATCATATTTCGTTATATCTTACATATATATGATCCAGTTTCTCTTAGAAAGTCCCCCACAAAAGCATTTCTCTCCTTACGCAGATAGCATTTGCTGCTTTGAAGCTATCAAATAAACCAAAACCAAACCATTCAGATACCAGCTGGAAAAATTTTATCAGGTTCGATAAAGTTGCTGAAATTATAAGGTTCATATTTACAAAATTCCTAATGAATGAACATAGGGCAACAAAATTGAACATATTCTTTTTCAAATAAAAGTTTAGGCTTAATTCAGTAAACCGAAAGAAAAAAAATATTTGTTGATCTAAGTAATTACCCAAATATATGACTATTAAATATAAGAATAAATAAAATCAATGGCTTGCTTGTGACTATCAAGGTGTTTGTAAAATGTAGTTTATGAACATTTAACGCGATATCATGAATAAAAGTTTATTTTCATCCAGTTTTATCTGATTTCAAATGTCATTTTATGGATGAAAACCAACAATTTTAATTGAAAAGTTACGAAATCTTTACTAAACTGCAATATAAAATTAAAGGATCATCTTGGTTTTACAATATTATGCTCTCTTAATGTGTATAATCTAATTAAATCTCTTCAATTTGAATCTAGCTTTCCAAGGACATCAGAAGAAAAAAATTTCTCATTCAAAACAAAACAATAACTTCAAAATAAAAAGATGCATCGCTGGGTTAGGAATTCTGTATTATGCTGTTTGCGTCTCTTCAGTGTTAGATTTAATGGCGTTCCTTAAGTTCGAGCAATACCCCATCGTCATGATTCACCTGAATCAAGAGCTTCAAGAGTATTGCATAGACACAGATGAGTAACAAAAGCAAGCAGTGAATTTCTTTGCATACCCCCAGCATAACTTGCTAAGTTTAAATTCGATTCCAAACTGCGGATTCCGCGGATGTTTCATATGGAAGGTCAAATCAAGGACTCTCACTTGAAATGGCAGAAGCCTATCGACAATCATTCTCTATCCATAGCAGCCGGTATAAACAGCGAAAGAAATATTACTTGCTGTGGCTAGGATATTTTCACTGCCACAGTATGAATGAAATCGCCTTTAGCAACAGAATTTCTATCCGCATAAGACTATGGTTTGTATTTCTTTAACTATAAGAACGGTAGAGTGTGCAATAACTTAGTAGATGAACATTGTAAATGTTTAGTACAGAATAATATCAAGTTCTTTTCCCAGACGAATCAAAATTCTGTTTGGAGCTAGATTATCGAAGTAAGTTCACATCCTGCGAACGTGAAGCAACAATTAACCTCCCTCTGGATTCTGTGCTTAAAAGATGGAAAAATCAAAGAAGAGCTTTGATAGTTTGAATTAGTCAGAAATATATGCGGACATGTGCATCATCTAGAATGGCAATCTGACTGGTAGGAGGTTTTTAAGGATACGATTCTTAAATCTTTATTCTTCCCATACTCTGGAGCTAATGGCGATAATTTCCTTTTAATGGACGATAAAACAGGAAATCACAGAACATGTCTTATGAAGTACTGACTTTGAACAGGGATCGAGTATATGGAGTGGCTGTCGATCTCAACCGATTTGAATTCACTGCGGAGGAGTGGAAAAGACTGCTCTAAAATTAGATATATCAGATTGTAAATTTAATACTACTTGTATGCTTAGCGTTTAAACAGTTCGAGAGACAATATTCTATATTAATATCACCTGAAAACCTCTAAAAAAGTTTTAAGAGTAGTTCTAAAAGAAAGTTTCGCCTTCTCTATTGCGTACATTCGTGGTGTAAATGATAGAATATCAGTCTGGTAATCAAAACCTAGAATTCAAATTCAGGGAAAAGTTTAGCTGAATTTTCATGTCTGTTCCTCCAAATAAGTACTAAAATTCTACAAATCTTTCAAATAATGAAACACTTGAAAATTTAACTAGTAGTAGGAACGCTACTTTTTTATTTTGTAAGCTGTAGTTTTCAGTGCCAAATATAATAGATGTATCCAATACACTTTTTCTAGAAAGAATGATGGCAGCATATATAGAACTCAACATATATAACTGATAAAAATGATGGCGCAAACAATATAACACGTCCTTTAATTTTTTGAGCAATGTAGACTTTTCACATTTAAATTTATTAATCATTTTAGAATGTTCAAGCAGGATATTTTATACAGAATACCAAAAAATATAATAAAAATAAAAACAAATTTTTAAGTTCTAGTTTCTACATTTGTCAATGTAAACTGCGCAAGATAGTTTCTTTATTCATTTTGACAATCAGTGATGAGAACTCTTTATTTATAGCGGTCTTCTTTCTGTTGTTAAGCATACTATTCATCCAGTTTCTTATGAAAAATATTAACATTAAAATATTATATTCGGATTTTCTCATGTCTGAAAACTTCCTGCTGCTTATGAAGCTACCTAACAAAAACAAATATATCCAAACTAATTTTAGCACCCAAAACTCATTTCACGTAAATTAAACTTTTAAAACGGAAATCCAATATTTTTATGGCATGAATTCTAAGAACTGAAATTAAGACCATAAATAGAGTATTTTTCATTTTAGCATTTAATTTCTTATATAAAGAGGAATTAAACTTCAGACAAATTTAGATTATTTATCTTGTAAAATGATAGGAGTTATTTTTTTACTACAGATATCATACGCGAGTAAAAAATGTAATTGTGACATTACAAATCTTTAGCAATATTCGATATTTCTGATTACATTAAAAATGTTCGAAAGTTCTCGTATTTTTTTCTGGCAGCTGAGCTCTCTATATTTGCATATATCATATTAAACTGAGTATGGCTATTATCACCAATGACATACCTGGGTTCGAACCCATGGGAGTGGTCTACTTGTATGGAGAGTATTCGTGATTCTCTTTATGTATGACGTGAATATGAGCCAGTTTCAATCAGAAAGCCCTAGACCAAACCACCCCTTTCTTAAGCAGATATCTTTTATGTAATTTATCGCTTCTCAACAACTTAATCGTTCTCAGGCTTCGCTTTTACATTTTCTGCACTGATCGGAGAATACTGGCTTAAATAGTTGTCTTCAGCTTTGTTTCATAAGAAGAATTAAGGAGGGCTTATATCAGGATATCTTGAAGTTAACGAAGAAGCTAGTTGGTATTGTGATTAATTTTCGAAAAGGGCTTGACACGTATCGTTTTTGAAAGGTAGCGTTTACAGACTGTATCCTTACTTTATGGACAAAGTTTTAAACAACGTGGAAGCAATAAATTACTGCGTGGTTACCTTATACAAAATGAAGTGGCATGTTGTATTTTTAAGGGGTCTATGTTTATTGTATCTTTCTCGAAAATATAATTTCCTCAACCATCAATTTTTCAGATTTTTAAACCATGCGCAATCCATAAATCGAAAAAGGATATTACTTTTGCGAATTGTTTGATTCTGATAACCAAGCTGATTGACATGTTTCAAAACACCTTCAAATATCTTTTAAAAGAAAGCGATCGCTTTTAACATTTTTCTATATAAATATTACTTGCGAAATGTGCTCTATATGGTGTCAAAATGCAAAATTGCATAAATGTCCTTTGAGAAAAAATATATTTATGTAAAAAAAGCTATATGAATCTTTCACATGATTTGCTGTCAAGCATTAAATCATAGTATTAAATAATATAATCGACTGCAATTTAGTAATTAAATCATAATATTAAATAATATAATCGACTGTAATTAGAGAGTATAAACAGGAATCGGTTTCGATTTATGTGATTGCGGGAAAGCGTCGACGGCTATCTGCCTAAGAGGAGGAATGCCTTCTCTGAAGACTTATAAAGACAAAACGTATATACCTTACACATGGGGAAAAACATGAAAGGGCCCATGCAATCAGCCCGTTTGCGGGATTCGAACCTCGGACCGAACTTGTAGTGTTCAATGACTTTACCGCACGGCCGCTGTGGACTCGTAAGAATCGGAATAATAGCATTCGTACGTTTAGTATACATGGATTAGCATTTAGTATAAGAAGACTATTATTGCAAAATTTAATACCTTCACTTGTGTACCTTTAAATGTTTAACAATTTTATAAGCATTCCTAAAATAAAAACAAAGCAGTTTGTATGTCTTAAGACATTTTTTTCTCAAAGATCTTCTTGAAGTAAAAATAGCTAATTAAGCGGAACTGTTTATTTAACGAATAATAAGTCCCATCAAAAACACAAAACAAATTTCAACACATCAAAAACAAAGTTTAAAGTTTAGAGAAAAATCTTAGATTTACGCTAATTTGTTGTTCTTTTTTTTGCCAAAATGCAAATGCCACTTATTCTTTTGTTTACTTATTTTGATTCTGAGCTCTCTATTAATTTACTTTGTTTTAATGAATGGAACGAACGCTTCTTTGCATTCTTGGAAATGTTTCAACATAATGAATATTGATATGAACAAAGTATTAAGGTAATTAAGAGATGCGATTATCAAAAAGTTAGTTTACTCTCCGAGTCTTTTCACATTCTTTGGGATTTTTTATGCTAAACACAGCTGTAATGAATGATCAAATTTGCCTGCTGTTAAGCTTCCAAAGACTGCGAAAGCTCTGAAAGTATAAAGGGCTTGTTCTTAATGGGTCAGGCAAATATATCAAAGGAAGCTTTCTGATCTATGTACTAATTGTGTAAATTATAACCCCGTATTATTTTGTACTAAATTTTGAGTCCATTAAAGCACACAGGCAGTGCTTTACTTATAAATAAGCACTGCATTTCACCATGCATGTTCTCGAAACGTAAATAATCCAGCAGCAATTGGAAGATTTTGATTCGAATTTCAATGAGGGTACAGAGATTTTTTAATGCTTCTTGCCCGAAGTCTTTTATGGTTTCCAGAGGGGAAAGGGGTAAATTTTGTGGTCTCTAAAGTCGAATGGAACTCGTGCCTCTCCTGAGGCATCGTTTAAATGGAAGATAATTTAAAAACTAGCAACATTTCTACGTGCATATTCTGGAGGACACAGTTAGCATACTCCACCAGCAAGTCGAAAATCCATGGTTCGAGTCTTTTTAAGGGCTTAGTTGGTTTTTTATGTTTCCTGGTCTCAAATCAATTGTCCTCTGAAATTAATTTATATAATATCGAATCGATATCTGTGAAGTCCCAAATAGATTACATTAGCCACATTAACTAGCCCATATGCGTTACGCATACTGAAGCGTAACTATAATTTTAAACATTGCTAAAAATAATGTTTATATTAAATAAAATAGCTACATAAAAATCCTGAAAAAGATAAAGTCTTGAAAACAATGAAACATTTTTTTAGTTTCTACTTGATGATTTGACTACAGAGAAAAAGGAATCGAATCTCTGCACGGCATGATTTCAACGAATTGATAGACATGATATAAAACCTGATTTTTATCAAACAAATTTTGGCAAGAGGTAAAACTTTGGCTTTGCTTCTGCTCCTGAGGCGAAATGGTAGTCATCTGCTTTGATTGCAAAAGATTCGAAACGGCCACAATTAGAAATTTCGGGTAAAGACTACGATGATGAGCTTCGTTAATTGCAAAAGGTTAAAATTACAAGAAAGGTTTACCTCAAATACAATGGAGAAACTAAGTCATTTTTAAAGATGTAACAGACATCCCTTCTGAGTAGAAATCAACACGTTAGACGTGAAAGACCTCAATCGAATACCTGGATTTTGCTACATGACAGTGTATTATACAATTCTGTTCTCACCAAACCTTTCCTAATAAAGGAAAGTATCATAATTCTTCCTCCATCCCCTTATTGACCAGAAACAGCACCTGAAATAGAGTTGAAATTTCTTCCCTAAAATAGAGTTTATTTCAAGAATCGTCATTTTAATGGCATTTAGGAGATTAAAAAAGTCGAAATCAGAGGTACAAACAAAATCTCAAAAGGTCTACTAAGGAATGAGCCCTCTCCAGTTGTATGAACGTGCCAAGTACTGTCTAAATTTACAAGAAATTAGCAGTGAGTTCATACGTACTGAAGATTAAAGAGTACGAATATTGCGTTCTACCTTTCAGTTTTGTACGAACTTAAGCCTAAAACATTGTAGACGTAACGCGTAATACAATATTGAGAAAAAAGTGATGAGCGTTGATAACACACATTTAAATATTAGGCTACAGATATTAAATAGGTATGAGACCCAAACGGACATATTTAGAAAAACATCTGATATTTACACCACATGACTTCCTTGTGTGGAATATGAAATTATACGCGTTTTTATCTGCATTTCATTTAAATGTATTGAACTGAATTAAATCTACTTTGTCCACATCGAATAAACCACAACAGAATAAATGCAATGGTTAAAATTCACTATATTTATTTGCTCTGGCGCTAGGTTCACTTAATAGCGTTACATCTCATTCATTTTATAACTTAGAATGCGCAAAAAGTTTAGCATCTGAGGAATTATCTAACCTTTCCCACATGCTCCATTCAAATACGACAATAAATCTAAAAGGATGTACAACAGAAATTAAACATAAAGAGAAACAGTTTTTCACAGATGATTCAACGTCGCTTACCTAATGCGCATGCGCTACTCGTAAGTTTTTCTCTATCCGAGACAGACTATTTCCTCTGTCCGACAATATTTGCTGCTAATACGAAACACTTATTTCTTCGAATTGCATTAGAGATATATTTCTCATTCAATAAACTCAGTTCTCACTTCGCGGCAAGGCAAAAATACATAAAATCCCAAAATATCTTCATTAAAAATTGAAAAATGTAGGAAAACAAAACACCAAATGCAGTTAAAACAATAAAAAAAAAACGATTTTTACGATTAAGATTTTCTGAGTTTCTACTCAGAAACCAGCAATTCGATCAGCAGGCAACAAAGCAGGCAAAAAGACACTGAAGGCGCAGAAACTGAATTCACCGTTCTGCTAAGTGTCAAATGTAAAGGAATATGGCTACCATAGTAAACAAAAATTAGGCTTAGCTGCACTTAAGCAAATTTTAAATTTTGATAACTCTACAACTATTGCATACAGATTAACTAAAGGGATAAAAACCTTAACCGGAAGATAAGAACAACATAATTCTGTCATTTGTAAAGAAAACAAAACGCACAGTTTACCAACATATAAGAATAAAAAAATTAGCTCACGGAGCTGAGTAACAGGGTATATATATATATATATATATATATGTACTTTTGGTGCGGCCGATTACAACCAAAAAGGGAAATGCGCAGCTACATGTTATAGCAGTCCTACATACACAATTTGAACTTTCCCAGGTTACCTGTTTTTGAGTTATGCGAGATACATACATAATACATACGTACAGACGCCACGAGGTAATCTCTTCTGAATCCAATTTAAATCAGTTTTATAATTCGTTTGGGGAAAGAGAGTCCTTCATTCTGTCCTTAGGTACGGATGCTACTCCAAAACATTGTTAAATTGCATTCGATAGCGGTCAAAATGGAATATGATACCCGGAAGTTTTCGAGATTAGAATATTTCCTTTATTTCGTATAAGGAAGTAAAAGCACTAGGTGCTAGAATTTAAGCAAATAGAATATTCCTTTTTTTACAAGAGATTGATTTTCATCTACGTGAAGATAACGCAAATCTACAGTTTTTATTACATTCATATATAGTCCTGAATCTACGAAATTTATATACATAGAACTTAATTTCGTTATAGATACTAATTAAATACAAGTAATTAATAAAATAAGAAACGTGTCTGTAAATGACATTTAAAATAATTAAAGTAGTTTCTTGTGCAAAGGAATACATAATTGAATCATAATAATTACCTTTAAAGAATTTAGTAAAAAAAACACATTTGATTAATATGGTACGGGTTTAAGCACAAATAGTAAGCAAAGCAATTAATCACAGATGTGCTCTCATAGTTTCGAAAAGCATATTTGGTTTATATTAAATGCTTAATGTTGAAAATGCTGAAACAAAGTAGCAACAGAAAGATTATTGCTAAATGTAAGTCACCATTCTAGTATTATTTCTTTCAAAAATGCCAAAGAGAAGCATTTTCTAATAAAAGAAAATATTAAGTTAATGAAATTCGACTTGTGATAAATATGAAAGTTAAAAATGCTACAGAAATAATCTGAAAAGAAACGATCAGTGAAAACAATGTGGCAAAGATAAAATGAACGTAAAGAAAAGTGTTATCCTAGAACGATTCTCAGAGCAGAAAAGCATTTTTTTAAACTTTTTCCTCCACTACCTGACAAGAGAAAAAGGATTTTTCTTGTCACCTGGGATATCTGATTTTATCAAATTTTCGCTTCATTTTTAGCATTCTGGAAATCCACAACATTTACATAAATACTTCCAATGGCAAATTGTGAATGACACAAAGAATGTAAAATAAAATAAATCTGAAAGTTTCAGACACGGAAAGGCTTGTACATTAAACTAAATCCTCTTTACGAGCAAATGGAAAAACAAAAGAAAGATTTTTCTTAGAATATGTTTGACATTTACGTAGTCTTTTGGTAATGAAACATTACCTTTGTACTTTATCCATAAGCAGATAACAGATACGTATATTTGGAAGAAGGCATTCTTCTTCGGGAGTTCCATTTAGTTTTACACAGATATTTTAAATATATCGATATTTTAAATATACTTTTCTCATTTTAAAACTAAATAATTATTATTTTATTAATTGCATTCTTTTTAAATTTATCACGTCTTAAATTGATGTCTTTCTTCAAGTGATGGATTTGTTGATCACTAAAATGAGGAACCTAAATGTGTAAGGCGTTTGCAATCATCCTATGAGTGTTGTCATAGTGTAAGTCTTCAAAATGTTTAGCTAATAAATGGAATATGTGTACTTTGAATCCTTAAATTTCTATAGCGAAAAAAAGAATTAAAATGTGTAGGACGATAACTCTCCTGGATTCAGTCGAATGGAGTGAGATATACGAAAACTCCTCTCTCTTTAGTTAGTTAAAGACATCAATTCATTAAGTTAAAGACATCAATTCATCAATTCATTAAGAATATAAGGCATTATCGTATTCCCTCGTCCATGCAGTGCCCAAGGTCAACAGATAAACAAGGTTAAGCTCTTCCCAACGCTGACATCACATACTCACAAAAGTGGGAAAAAAGAAGACACAAGATTAAATGCTTTCAAGCAGATCAGGTGACAGTGACGTCACACGAGATCAAATATTGTTGTATATTAACACTTCAATATCTTTTAACGACTTTACAATATCTTTTAACGACTTACTTTTAACGACTTAGTACCTCTTTGGGAATTAAATTGGTTCCAGCTTCTTTCTCTGTCGCTGACATAGCAGTTAACCTATTGCTATTTCCTAATATTAAATTTCCTTTACATACGAAAACTAGACGATGTTATCGTGACAAATATGTTGTTATGAATAGGTCTAAAGGTAAATTAACATCTGTTCCTGGCCAATCAAATGAAGATAATTTTCATAAATGTTATCAGCAATGGATCTGTCACCTGCATATATGCGTCTGCGTTCATAGATTACGAAGAGAAATATTAAATAACCCACCTTTTAAGCAATACAAATTTTAATTATTTCTTCCAAATCAACATAATAAATAATTCTCAGAATTTTTAAATTTATGAAATTGCTAATTGTCAACACAGCCACATAATCTGTGTCACTGCTAGCATGTTAACGTCAAAACACGTTATATAGTACACACAGAAACTAAAGTAAGTTTGTAAAAATTGTGGCCTTTTCACCGTGTATTCGCTTTCCAGCTTTTTGCCACGTTAAGATGTCAGGAACATTTCCAAAATTTGCCAAAAATATAACATGTTTAAAAATTCAATACCTTTATAACTAACTGGATAACGATCTTATCATTTCGTATGCTTATTTAGGTGCACATGCGAAAAAAAAATGGGACAGTTCTATATCTCTCGTTCTACTGGGCCGATTGACGAAATTCAACTTGCATGTTTCACGTCTCGAAACCGCGACTTAAGATAAGTATTAGATTTATATATAGCATTGTTCTAATATAGGTATTTTGTTACAAAATCGAACGTTTTCTAAAATGACATACCAATGTTTTTCCATACTTCAATTCTACTACTCAAATTATGCCAAAGCGCCAAATTTTGTAAAAATCGCACGAGCAGCTTCTAAAAAATTGGCTATGAAATTTTAGCTCCTCCATGTTAATTGAATTTGGTATATATTTATTAAATCGCTTTTTTTATTGAACTTATTTAATTCTTCCTTTCTCATTCCAAATAAAATTTGCCCATTTTTTGTGATTTTATTTTAACATTTGTATTTTAAAATAATTTTTATAAATTTTTTCGAAAAACATTTTGACTTATATCGCATACAATTTTTACCCTCATCTTAAAGTAGATGTATTTCTAAGCATACCTGCAATAAATTAAAACTTTTTCCTCAAAATTTCACAAGATATACATGATATTACTTATTGTATAGAAAAATAGGCATATTTGTCATAAGCGATAATAATGACAAATGTGGTTTACGCACTTTGTTAAAATTATTTGAAAATATGAAAGATGCCTTTTTTTCACTCATCTACAATAAAAAAAAGGAAAGGAAAATAGGTTGCTATATATTAAGAAGTTCGCCAAGTGAATTATTCTTGGCGCAAACTGGAAAAAAAGAGCCAAAGTAAATTTTTAAATTTATCCGTAAATTTCGGGCCAAATTTTACAAAATTTAATATTTAGGCATAATTTTAGTGGTAGAATGAAAATGTGCAAAAAAGGGCATTTTATTTCAGAAAAAGTCCCATTTTGCGTCAAAATACCTATATTAGAACAATTTCTGTATATAAATCTAATGTATATCCTAAGTCGCTCTTTCGAGACATAAAAAACGCAATTTGAATTTCGTCAGTCGGCCTAGTAGAACGGGAGATATAGAACTGTCTCTTTCTTTTCTTTTTTTCCTGCAGTGTACATACGCTTTGGTTTTCCAAATGTTTAAATATTTTAAACAAGATATCTTCTTTACCGTTGATATAAAAATTTAAAAAGTACTAGGTGCAGAGCTACGAATAAACAAATCATTATTTTTAGCTTATTTGTTTCCATATTATTAAATTAACATCTAATTAAAATAACGACTTTGAAAGTAATCAGATTTTATTTTCTTTGAAAGCTTTCTTAAGCTCAAAATTTACTTGTTATTAATATAAAATTAAAGGTAATATCTATAATTTTTGTGCAGGAAAATTAAGAGTTGAACTTTTATGCGATTAATCGAAATTTTTTGAAATTCTCATCAATAACTTCAGATGGTTTCATAGAAATCATGCGCGCAGTTATGATACGAGAACAATACGAGTATAATATGAGAAATCTTAACTTAAAGATACAATTATTTAAATATATTATTCAAGATTAATTAATTAAATCAAAGTTATAATTACCTTGATATTATGAAAATATACATTATTTTCCCAACAGTAATAAATAAATATAAAAACGTATTTATAAGTTTATGAGTATGCATAATCATATATTTATACAATATTGCATACGTAATAGATATAATTGAAACAATGAAAATTGACGCGTCGAAATTTTCATATGATTACAACTACAATGAAAGCTTTAAAATTTATAAATTAGAATCACCCTAATTGACCATTTTAGATAGATATACTGTTTGCACAATTAATCAAAACTTCTCGAAATTCTAATCGGCCAAGTTAGAAGGATCACGTACTCAAGCAGGAAAATCACATTTTTCTAAAATTTTAATTTAAAAATGAAATTACCTTGAAGGTTTTAAGCATATTACTCCCTATAAATTAGTAAATATATAGATATATATATATACCAATAAGTTAGCTATTCTATCATTCATAATTATACATAGGTAGCTCTAAAATACTTGAGACAAGGGCAAACAATATGCGATAAAAGAAAATTATTTATTGGACTTTTAAAGTTCAACTCTTCTATGTCCGCAGATAGTAATTTATGAGAATAATTGCAATTTATATAGCAACGAATAAATTTTAAAAGAAAGGAAAACAAAGCTGAAAGGAGAGCATTGTTGCGCTATGATTTTTAAAATGAGTTTGAACGAAGAAGAATGTTTTCAAAGTCTACAGTTAGACTATGGAAATGAAGCTTCGTCTTGCGCCACTGTATTCACGTTGTTCAGAGAGATTAGAAGGGTCAGAATTCTTTCTTGTATGAAAAACATACAGAAAGACTTTGTGAGCAGCAGTACCAGAAAATTTTTCATTCATACAGAAGCTATCAATCAATAATAATCGATATACACCTGCAAGAAAAAAAAAGAGACAGTTCTATATTCCCTTCTACTGGGCCGATTGACGAAATTCAATTACTACTCGCTTTGACTTAAGATATGTATTAGATTTATATATAGCATTATTCGAACATAGGTATTTTAACACAAAATCGGACTTTTCTGAAACGACAAGCCAATGCTTTTCCGTATCTCGATTCTACGATTCGAATTATATCAAACTGCCAAGTTTTGTAAAAATTGCAAGAGTAGTTTTTAAAAAATCAGCTCTCAAAAATTTAGCTCTTCAATGTTAATTCAATTTGGTATATATTTGATAATATCTCTTTTTTTTGCTAAACCTATTTGATTCTTCCTTTCACGTACCGAAATTTAGGTTTTTTAATCTAAATTTTCTAAGATATACATGAATTTACATATTGGAGTCTTTTGAAATTTGGTATATTTGTTATAAACCATAATAATGCCAAATGTGGTTTACGCACTTTATTAAAATTAATTGAAAGTATGAACGATGACTCTTTTTCCGATCGCGTACAATGAAAAAAAGGAAAGGTAAATAGGTTGCTATAAATTAAGAAGTTCGCCATGTGAATGTTTCTCGGCCCAAACCGAAAGCAACGAGCCAAGATAAATTTTGGAATTTAATATTTAGGGATAATTTGAGTGGGAGAATCGAAATATATAAAACATAGCATGCCATTTCAGAGAAAGTCCGATTTTGTGTAAAAATACGGATTTTAGAAAAATGCTATATATAAATCTGATATATATCCTATTCGCAGTGCACCTACCAAATGATGCAGATAGAACTTAAAATTAAGTCCGCAGGTATGCATAAAATTGTGCTTGAAGACATATATATATATATATAATTGTGCATATGAATCAATTAGTTTGCTGTTGGGTTAAAGTAACAGAATATCAAAAACCGTTAAGTGTAAAGAACCTGAAACTACTTAATGACGATGGACACCGTTTTATTTCTAAAATCACAGATGTCAATGAAACAAGCATATCATTTTGACGTTTCAACATATAAAGAAATTAAAGTACAGGTTTTTGAAGATGATCCTAAATGAGCAATGGTGAAATGACAATGAGCAGTGAAAAAAGTTATATAAGCAGTTTTCTTCAGAAATACAAGACTGGTCAAATCAGCCAAGTTAGAAGGATTGAAAGCAGTAATAGCTAACTGGTTTGCCACTAATTATTTTCCAGAAATTCTTTAGGAAATGAAATTTAGAGGAAACATTTTTCACTGTGACAGTGCATTTTCTCATTTAGCAAAATTTACAGATACTAACAGTAGAACTTCTTGAACAAAAACAATTTAAAGTGATGGAACATCCACCCTGTTCTTCTGGTCTTGTTATGCTATGTAGAACGTTGAACTATTTTTTAATCTAAAACAAAATTTACATACCGTCGTTTTCAAGCATAAAATGAGACTGATGAGGCTATAAGAGCATATTTTTCCTAAATTCCCAAGAAACTGGTAGCTGGACGCATTTAATCCTTGGAAAATCTGCTCACAGAAATGAACTGATGTTGGTAGGAAATATTTTGAACATTCTAAAAATTTCGTACGTTTAACTTGTACTATTTAAATGTATCTAAAACATTTCAGAGTGATCCTTGTATATTTGTATAAAATTTCATACAGAATCGTTTCAGGTATAGTCCAGGGTATTTAATATGAGGAAATTCTGAAATGCAAATTATTTGGCATATAAAGAATAAAAAGCAAATCTCGAGTTACCTTGATTTTCATGCAAAGTATTTCATTATTGGAACATAAATACAACACAATATCTTCCCAATAGAGACGAAATGTAGCGATAAAATACTGTTTCTTAGAAATAAACTCTTAAACCTCATCTTCACGTTGCTTGTAATTGAAATTTGCTTAACAAAATTTGCCTTCGAGGCTCTGCTTTCAATCCAGATACCCCTATACAGCATAAAATAAATAAGAAAATAAAAACAAAGCAAAGAAAAGAACTCCTAAGCATATCCGGAAATTATCATGAAAAGTTGTTTTAGAAGACTGGCAGTTAACTGTAAACAGATCCCAACGAAAGCTCGTTAATCATGACGAAGTGGAAAACGTACAGTTTATATCTTCGCAGAGATCTTCATGCAATGCTAAACAAATAATTTAATTTTAGTCTATCTAATACATAAATTTGATTCCACCCAACCCATTCCGTTTACGGAATTAAGCTAAGAATTAATAACGCTCCAGAAATATTTAATATGTTTGATTATTCTATATGAATAACATGATTATGCAGCATAAACGTGAAGCTAAATCGTCTCCAGCTTTCTTTCCTTTGATTTCTGTAACAATTCATAATGAATACAGTTTAGCCTTTTTAGATATCCTTTTGGACTTGCCTTAATTTTGTACCAAGATTTATTTTTTGTACTGAAAATAGTTTTTTTTAATTTTTTCACTTTATGCTAAACACATCTTGGTTCGCTTAACTATTCATGCTGGTCTTAAAATCTGCATATACTGACAATTGATTACTACTGTCTTAAAAACTGTTTAGATTTTCATATCTGGTATGTTAATCCTAGTTCTAAATGATAACGTAATCAACAATCATGAAAAAGTTTACAACAATAACTTTTGTAATGGAAGATGATATTTATTTCTTGCCGAGTTACTGTGCAATTTGTGCGTGATTTTCCATGCCACTGTTCCTGAGGCGTTAATATGAATTAATACAAATAACCGTCACTGAAAAGAACTTCTTCAAGATTAATAACGTGCAATTTTTGGACCTTTGTTAACCTCAAACGTCCTTTATTATATACTTGATTTACGTTAGAGCTTCTGCTGTTTTCAGGAATAGCTCACGCGGATAGTTCCTATCTTTAACATGTAAACGATATTCATCCAGTGAAAACATTAGTTATTATTCTCTTTTCAGTAAGTCAAAAAGATATTTTGGATCGACACGTTGCTATATCTTTGGAGCATACTAAACGTCATTTTGCAATTCCATTATACACGACTGTGAAGACTCATATTAGCATACATTTCCTGCACGTTGTATTCTGTCCCCCAACATTATTCCTAAATCTTTAGCCTTCCTCCCATGTATATATCGCATTATTCGTTGTAAATCGTATGTCTTTGTAAGATATTCTAGCTGTAAGAATACCCATCCTTACAAGATTAATTATGACTTCCAGTCAATATCACAGTGCCTATAATTCTTCAAGACATAATTCAAAGAATTGCAGACTAAATGTCGCGTTCTTTAGAAACTACATTACGTACGTCGTCCTTACAGCCTGCTGGATCAAACACTGTATACCTAACTATTACATAGAAACATAACGTTTTATTAGGCTATTTTGTTTTTTATGGTGGTACGGTTCGAATCTCAGAGAAGGCATGGATATTTATAAGTGTATAATGTCATTAAGGCCAAAGTAGCACTTTATTGATATTGGTACTACAGGAAAAGGAATTGCAGACCCTCGGATACATCTTCGATATGTTCTGTATCAAAATTGGAATGGAGCATCCGCTTTCTCACTTGTATAATTGAGCTACCCCTTATGGTCACCCTGAGCAACATTCTCCTTGATAAGAAGACTAAATAACCTTTATGTTTGAACCACTCTCGACCAGTGCGTTATGTTGAAAGTATACTAATATTTAAGAACAATGCACGTTTTTATTTTTTTTATCTTTTAAAGCACGTTCAGCTATGTTATATGAAAATTAGCATCAGTTACATGTATCTTCTAATACCTAATAATTTTCCCACTTACTTAGAAAAAAAATAATGTAACCATTGCTATTTTAAGTTCGAGGATTTTCATAAGTCCCGCAATTATAATCTTATGTTCATGGTGCCAAACGTATATTTATAAATGTAATGGACGCGCCTTGTGATATGTTTGTTAATTTACCAGTCTGCTTCTTTAATGGAAGACTTATGACTATGGTCAGATTTTAGTGTTCTATATTAATTCACAATTACTAATTTTGTTCTATTATTTCCTTATTCAGTTATTAGTTATATAACTCATGTTTCTTGTTTTCTAGCCATCAGTGATAGATCTAACAGAAGAACCCGTGGGCCTAAGTTCTTCCAGGAGCCTCCAGAAATTGTTGAATTTTCTAATTCTACCGGAGCTGTGGTGACATGCTCTGCATCAGGCCTTCCTGAGCCAGTGATGCGATGGGAAAGGAAAGATGGAATGCCCGTGTCAAACATTCTCGGCATCCGGCAAATACGGCAAGACAACTCTCTTGTGTTTCTCCCCTTCGATGTGAGCAAATATCGTCAAGATGTCCACTCGGTGATTTATCGCTGCACAGCGACGAATAAAATAGGAAAAATACGAAGCAGGGACGTTGTCATCAAAGCAGGTATGTTGTGTTTTCTTTTGGATTCTTTAGTGCACGGAAGAATGTCTTCTGTTTGGCTGAGTAGCTTCCGAAATTCTCCAGATAGCAAAACCAATTCAAAAGTCATAGGTCTCTTAGAAGAACCAAGGGTATTGTCTTCATGATAATGTTAATGCTTTTATTTATTCACAAGCAATTCCCTTTGGACGATAATGTACATTTAAAACTTCTTTTCTAAATGAATAATCCAAAAATGTCATTAAATAATTTACCTTTTTATCATCCTTTCGCACTTGCAAACGTTGGATGAAATCGAGTGAATTATAACTTCAAGAAGTTTCTGAATTGTGACATTTAGTGAATATGCAAAAACATCAGTTAAAACATCGAACTTTGTTATTTCATCCCGGTTTATGTTGATTGAATGCGTTTATATCCATAGAGACACCAAATTATTTGTATAATGAACAACAATAATGATACCGTAGAAGAACATTTTTATTTTGTATTTAATACAAATATTTCTGCTTTTTTTTCGAATAATGATGTAACTTATTTTTGCTGAAGCCATTTCAGATTTAAACTAGTTTTTATATATTTATTCCATTCGTATAATTTCTAAATCAACATTAACTACGGTCTAGAATAAATACCTTCAGCATATCGCTTCCTTAGGTATGCCCACTGCAACAAATATATTCATAAGTACTTTTTTAAGAACAAAACATTAATTAAACACTCTAGATTAAAACCTTTCTGTAAAACGTTTTCTCGTTTATGCACATTGAAACCATTGGTTTTACAAGTATTGCGTTTGGATGAAAAAAACTATTTGAAATTCCAGTTAAAAACTGTCATATATGTATACACATATATATATATATATATGTGTGTTCGGAAACGCTATGTATATATATATATGTATATTTATCTAGCAGTATGTGTTTGTGTAGTTACAATTTATGAAGTTCACGTTTTAGTTATGTATATTCCGGTGATTCTTATTGATGTATTTCATTTTGAAGATGGTGCAACTCGATAAAAGCTTTTGTGTTAAAAAATGAAACACTGATGCTAGAAACAGCGTAAAAACCTATGAGCATAATGGGTAAAACAAAGTAAATTTGGCATTTAAACATTAATTAATGTTTCAGTGTTTTATATGATTTTGTGTTTTATACTTTTGTATATCCTTCAGAACATACAATGTTGTAATAATAGAAGAGTGTATCAATGGTTTAAGTCTGAGAAATGTCTGTCGGTCAGTGCTATTCACTTTAATGGATAATATTTATATTATATTGCTTTAATAGATAATATTTGGACTATTAGGAACTAACCAAAATTCAGAATAATTTATTCTGTCACGAAATGTGAAAACGAACGTAGCTTATTTCGCAGATAATTTGTCCAATACACTATGAATTAAATCATGGAATTTAAGTCACCATTATCAAGTAAAGACTTTGCCTCTTTATCAGTCTCTTGAATAAACTAGAATTAAGCTAACCTACATTGCAAATTTCGAGAGATGATTGTAAAGCACTGTGTTTATTTGTTTATTGATCAAGTGCCTTCGTAAATTAATTTCTAAATGGCCGAGATTTGCATTATACATAAGGAAAATTGTATAAATCTACCCCATTTAACTGTCGGGAATAGAACTCAGGTTAAACCACCATTGTTTTGTAGATTTAGCTAACCGTCCAGTGTTCCACCAAGCTAAGTAAAGTTCAATCATCTATTAAAATCTGCAGCGTCTGTTTGTTGGTTTGTTTGTAATATCATCTCTGAAATAACGGGGAGATTCGAGATAGGTACACAGAGAAAAAAAAAGGGGGAAGTTCTGTGTCTCCCCGTTCTACTGGGCCGATTGACGAAATTCATCTTGCGTTTTTCATGTCTCAAAAGCGCGACATAGGATATATATTGGATTTATATATAGCATTGATCTAACATAGACATTTCGACACAAAATGGAACCTTGAAACAATATACCAATTTTTTTCCATGTTTCGATTCTACGACTCAACTTTTGACTAGATATAAAATTTTGTAATTTTTGATGAGAAATTTATGGAGAAATTTAAAACTTATCTTGGCTCGTTCTCTTCGGTTTGGGCCAAGAATAATTCACATGGCGAACTTCTTAATTTATAGCAACCTATTTTCCTTCCTTTTATTTTCATTGTACAAGAGAGGGAAAAAAGTCATTGTTCATACTTTCAGATAATTTTAACAAAGTGCCTAAACCACATGTGGCGTTATTATCGCTTACAACAAATATGCCAAATTTTAGTACGCGTCAATATGTAAATTCACATATATCTTCGGAAATTTCCTTAAAAAACTCTAATTTTCTGCTGGTATGATTAGAAATACATCTACTTTAATATGATGATAACAATGTTATAGGTTATTATTCAAAATGCTTTTCGAAAAATTTATAAAAATGATTTAAAAATACAAATATTAAAAGTAAATGGAAAAATGGGAGGATTTTATTTGGAATGAATAAAAATTTCGAAATGTGAAAAGAAGATTCAACTAAGAATAATAAAAAAGAGATATTAATAAGTACATATCAGATTCAATTAACATAGAGGAACTAAAATTTTGAGAGCTAGTGTTTTAAAACTACTCGTGCGATTTCTACAAAACTTGGTAGCTTGGCATCATTTGAGACGTAGAATCGAAGTATGGAAAAACATTAGCATATCATTGCTGAATAAGTCCGATTTTCTGTCAAAATATCTATATTAGAACACTGCTATATATAAATGCAATACATATTCTGAGTCGCGCTTGAGAGACATGAAAAACGCAATTTGGGCCCAGTAGAACAGGAGATATAGAACTGTCCCATTTGTTTTTCGCAGTATACCCACTGATTTCAAAAATTCGTGGAAAATCATTTCGACCGTTCTCGTCTTTAGAGTTTTTCAAGAGATTTTAATTAATATCTCGACTTTAATCAGTCGTAATTCAGCCATTATGTTAATTAAAGTCTCAGATATGCTTATTTTCACCTAGCGCAAGTTACGTTTTTCGCTGAACTTCACTGTTATTCGGCGTGCTACGTAGAGGCGCTTATGAGGTGGAATTTTAAAATTGGCATCAGTCTTTCCTAAACAGTGGTAAAGTAAAATTTGTATGGAAACACGCGGCCCGTTTAGTATTATTAAAATATACAGAAATGATTTCTTTCATGATAAAATGTTTTTATACATTTTCTTTTCAAGTGTGCATAGAACTTATAAATTCTGCTTTGTCCGCCTCCTGCTCATTGCCTGCTAGTAGAATAAAGATATAAGTAGATTTAAACTGAGAGGACAGTAATTGCAGTAAGAAACTCTTTTGCATTCCATTGGAATAAAAACAGTTTTTTTTATTTACGGGAAATTAAAGTACGTCATATTAGCAAATAAATCTCCTTTCGTCTGCAGAATAGTTGATTTCATATCGGTGATTGAAAAGGATATAGAGACTTTAACTTCATTATAAAAATAAGCAACATTCTAAAATATATATTGACTAGAATGCTATCCAAAACATGAATGGTTGCATAAAACATTCGAATTCTGCAGCTGCCCTACCTTTATAATAAAATTCTGATATCTTGGGTTCATAATTTTATACACCCAATATGAATACTCTGTGCATTATTTACGACAATTTTTGTCAAAGTAATATCTCTTAATAATATCTACGTGGGATTCAGAAAATGCTTTCCATATGTAATTTCATAAAGTAATTTAAATAAAATATTTTTCTAATTCCAACCATCGTCCAAAAGCAAATTTTCATACATGGTATTCCTTCCATATCGGCAAAAATAAGGCAGAAACGCACATGTGGTCTTCATTCTTCGATAAAACTTGCACGGCAACGTTCGAAGTGAAATTTAATGCTTCCTATTTACTTATCTAGTACATTTATTTAATGCACAAAAATGGAAAAAAACCATGCATGCCTGGAATAAAAATACCATTTTGTATCTAGTCCAAATGCCGATACGCATCGATGTTAAGACTAAGCTCTAAAACGTCATTCAGGGAAACCATGAATATAAAACAGAGTTCGTGGTCTGCGACGAATGTGAGTTTGCAGAGTGTGGACGGAGCGAGAAATGAAGGCTTTGCAAGGAAACCATTTCCGAAAACGACAGGATATTTTTTCCCAAACAAATTGTGCTGCAGATGCAATATCTTGCTGCCATTCTGTGATCATCCACCACGAAAATGTTGGAAAGGAAGCTGTCACTTGTGAAAGATTCCAATGAATATTTTCGTGATTTTGATAAATGCATGTTTTGTCGGCGTGACATAGAAAGATTCAAGTAAAAAATAAGCAAATATAAAAACATAGCCTAACTTTCTTTTATCTAGAAGGTCTATAACATTAATGCCTAAAAACAAAGCTATAAAAGATGTTACGCATTTAATCTTTCGTTAAACTTATAAGTTAAAAAATTTTATCGGGGCTACCTTTTTCTAAGTTTAATTTAATAAAAATGACCATTTTTGCCGTATGTCTTTACTTGTTCCTTCTTCTACTAGTGCTTTTCAAAAGCCTTTAAAAATAATTCAATTGACAAAGCCTTTTCCATCTACCAATTTAATATTTTCAATTAATATTTATTCTAATTTCTGGTAGTACGGTCATATATTAACTTAATTCTGACTACATATTTCCTTCAATACCTTCAGTCAATTCAATATTACATTCAATTCTTTAACACTAATCTTGGTGTTAAAAAATTTGAAGTGGTTCAAAATGGTGAGAGGAAAATCATCACGTATCCATACTAGAATAACTGAATTAAACAAATTATACTCAGAGACAATAAATATCTTTTAAAATCGAAATTAAATTAAGATTCTTTTGATGATTTGCTGTTTTCCCCATGACAGCAACACTTTAAAGCCTTTTAAATTATGTAAGCAATTTCAATTATTATATCTCAGCTGCCTATTTTTTCGTTTGTTTTTCAATATATTCTTACAGTATTTTAAATCGAGAGTTATTCTTACTCGAATTCCGAAGAATTTGAAGATAGATGTTGCAATGAAGAAATTTTTTGTACACAAAAGTTGTATTAAACATTTATCTGATTATATTGAATTTAATGTCACTTCTACCTTCGTCGGCTCCAACTGGAATGCAGATTAGATCATGCATTTATGCACAGAGTTCTTGAGTTCAAGAGACAGCGGTACTTACGTATTATTCTGTCGACCATTGAAGGAAACTCCGGCAATGTTCCCTAATCACCAGTTTTGACTGTAGGATTCTAAAGGACATGGTCATCCATAACTGGCGCTAAATTTCATCACTTGGCCGATCAGCGGGATAACACGGAAGTACCGAGACAACCTTTCGCAGTTATTGCTTACCGTTTCAGTATTATTTCTTCCAGCTTCTGAATTACTTGAACCGGCTTTCATTTTGCTAGCTGTAGTCGCTCCAGAAAGTTGAGAGCCTGATCTAAGACTTTTAAGCTCGCTTTGTTTTGTACATTTCGCATTTTAATACTTTATTTCAACTCTTTTGTAATTCCCACAAGCTGCGGAGTATGTTTTCTGTTATTAAACAGGTAATGTTATTACTATGCTGTTGTCTCATCTAGCGATGCGTAAGACTAGGAGAAACACTTCCTAAAAACGAGCCTCTCTTTCTCCTACCAATGGAGGATTTCTACTTGAAGCATGTTTCTCTGGAGCAAAAGTTTTATGTGACAACACGGAACATTTTGCAATTGAGATGAAAGTGTTTCGCTTAATTCCTCGTAGGTCTTTTTTTCAAAGAGTAAATTTTCGTGCAAATCAAGCAATTGGATTTCCCGAAAGAAATAGAGGAAGTTTCTTTTCGACGCGCTATTGAGGATGAACGTTAGATGTGATCACCAGTTTTAGGCTAAAGAATCAGTAAAAAGTTTTATTTCCAACCTTCTTCTGTAATGGAGTATTTTGCTTAGAGGATAAACAACTTGAGTCTATTGCTGTCACCGTCTTCTTGAATCTATAGATTAACATTTAATGTAGTTAGGACTCGCAGAAAGTTGTGTACTAGTATAATTTCTTTCGAGACAGCTGTAGGCCCATCAGCGTCCCAGAGCTGAGAATGCTAATACTGCTATTTCTGCTCGGATTGAAGTCTCAGGAAACGGGCTTGCTGTATGGTATTTGAAATTTTGCCATGTAAAACAAGAATAGGAGCTTGTTTTCCTTAAAAACTTCCCAATAAATGCATTTCTCATGGCCATCAAGTGCTTTGTCTTAGTCCAATCTGATTCATTCCACGCACTCGTCTTCCTGATCAAGCGTTTCGCCTAGCATTAGTTTGATGCATGTCTTTTTCGTGGAAGATTGCCCTATGACTACTGATACAACTTTCTGAATAAGCAGGAAACAAATTAGTCACCTCAAACATCTCATGACATTGATTATTAATTTGGTACCAGTTACGCGATACCAGTTACCAGAGCGCGATCCATCTTCAACTTTTTCAAAGACGGTTTCTAACCGTCGATAAATTTCAGTTGAGCTTGAAGAAATCTGACAGTAACGCAGATCTTGAGCTTAGAGTAGCAAGGATTTTGTTAGACACTTTATGCTCAAGCTACGAGAGTAGCAATGAGTCGAAAGAAGAACTGTTAACATAAACAGCGTAATATAGTATGCACACTGCGAAAAAAAAATGGGACAGTTCTATATCTCCCGTTCTACTGGGCCGATTGACGAAATTCAAATTGCGTTTTTCATGTCTCCACAGGGCGACTTAGAATGTATATTAGATTTATATATAGCATTGTTTTAATATAGGTATTTTGGCACAAAATCCGACATTTCCTGAAATGACATGCCAATTTTTTTCTATATTTCGATTCTATGACTCTCAATTATAATAATGCCTAAATAATAAATTTTGTAAAATTTGGTGCGAAATTTACGGAGAAATTAAAAAATTTATCTTGGCTTATTTTTTTTTCAGTTTCCGCGTAGAATTGACGGCACTTGGCGAACTTCTTATATATGAAAAACTTTTTTTCCTTTTTTTTACATTGTGCATGAGCGGTGCATCGTTCCTACTTTCAATTAATTTTCACTAAGTGCCTAAACCACATTTGACGTTATTATCGCTTTAAAAAAATATGTGAAATTTCAAAACGCGAGAATATATAAATTCACGTTATCTTAGGAAATTCTGAAAAAAAAAATTCTAAATTTTTGCAGGTATTCTTAGAAATGCGTCTATTTTAAGATGGTGTTAAAAATTTTATAGATTATAACTCAAAATGTTCTTTGAAAAAAATTATAAAAATTATTTAAAAATAGAAATTTTAAAAATAAATCATAAAAAATCGACGTATTTTATTTGGAGTGAATCTAAATTTTGAAATGTGAAAGGACGAATCAAATGAGTTTAATAAAAAAAGAGACATTAATAAATATTTGCCAAATTCAATTAACATGGAGGAGCTAAAATTTGAGAACTAATTTTTTAAAAAGTATGCGTGCGGTTTTTGCAAAACTTGGCACTTTGCATAATTTGAGTCGTAGAATCGAAATATGAAAACAACGGCGTGTTACTTCAGAAAAAGTCCAATTTTTTGTCAAAATATTTAAGTTAGAATAATATGTTATATATATATATATCTAATACGTATCCTAAATTGCGCTTTCTAGACATGAAAACCGCAAGCCGAATTTCGTCAATCGGCCTAGTAGAACGGGAGATATAGAACTGTCACATTTTTTTTCTGCGCAGCGTTTTTAACCTTTTATATACTTCTAAAAGTTTTTTCTTAATTCTTTTTTTTATAGTTAAGTTCATCAGAAATGTATTGGAAGATAACAATTGTCGGGGTAAGAATTTGTACAGAAAATTTATCATCCAACAAAGAAGAGTCAGGCAGCATAATTTTCTCTGTTCTTCTAGTGTCAACCGGTCATAAGAGAATGGCTCTTGTGGCTTTCATGACTCTGTTCTATTACAGTTCTCTCTGCAAATGGTCAAACGAAAAGTCACTAATGGTGTAAAATATGTTTACAGAAGACTTCCTATTTTACAGCTCCAGTAGCGGCTAAGCGGTTAAAGATCGCTGGGTACTAATAGTTCGTCGCGAGCTCAAATATAGGAGAGCGAGGTTATCTGTATAGCTAGTTTCTGTTTTTCTCCATGTCTAGCGTAAATAAGATGGTGTTTTAACAAAAGAGTTCTCCATAAAAACACCTCCCCACTTAGGCAGGTAGCCTTCGTCTGTCTAGCCATGTCCAAATATCTTAACTCCATTTTACGGAATTGTAGGAATCGCAAAAAAGAAAAAAAATACAGAATCGAAAGTTCTTAAACAGAGAGCTATTAAAATAAGCATAAATGTTTCAGGAACTATATGAACAACGCCATTACTAGTAAACTGGAGTTTCGTAAAAATGCAACTCACTGGTTTCAATTCCGTGATTAACTGCGAAATGTTTTCTCATGTTCTCCGAAACTTTTCCTATTTTGCAGGTTTTCGTAATTATGTTTTGTTGTTGTTTGATTTTTGACTTATATATATTGCAAATGTGCTTCTCTTCAAAACTTTTACACGAATCTTTTATCTACATTTTACACAAAACATTTATCTACATCTTTGTAGATATTCATCGAGTGTTTTCCCTACTTGATTAACTAACAATTGAACTTATTTTATGCAGTTAAAAATACTGAATGAACAAATTAGCTTCTGTTATCAATAAAACGAAGCCCGCAATAAAGAAAATTACGAAAAGTCTCAGATTATGTAATTTTACAGGGAAGTATAAGTAAACAGAGCTTTTTCTCTGAAATAGTTTCAAATTTTACGTGCTGTTTGTTTAAGTAGCATGATTACTTAATCTTACGTTTACGTTTGCACAATCGCCATTAAATCCGAGAACTTTTTTATTTCCCCGTTATTTAAAGTAACTTAATATTTTTAAGATGACAAAACCTTTCAAATCGATGCATTTTATTCCTTTTTTTAATAAATTCTTGATTAGAAAAAGTCGAATGTTCTTGAAAGGATACTTTTTTTGTTTTGATAAGCTGTAAGTCTAGAATTTGTAAGGTTTTAGTTAAACTAACCAAGTTTTATTTTAATTTAAATCTTTCTATCTCCTCTCTATTTCAACTTCCCGTCAGACGAAGCGCGCGTTTTCAGCTTATGCTAATTTGAAGTACAGCGAAGTACTATTTAAACCAGAGGTAAAAACTTCTTAGTGTGAGAGAGCTTTAGCCTCAGATCACGATCTGCTCAACGTTCGCCTGACCAGCTAGCAGCTAAATTTATAAGCCATAGTGCTTACTACGTGATTGCATTTTGAAACAAATTGAAGTGCGCTAGTATTAGTATGTCTTGCTACGCACCCTTCTAGTGAGAGGCCAAACTCCGCGAATCGCTCTGTGAGCAAAGTTTGATTTTAATTCCTATTTAGATTTAGTTTTAAATTTATTTTATTGTTAAGTTAGGCCCAAGTGCGGTCTTTTACTTTCTGTATCTCTCCCGAGTTGGGAAGTGTGTAAATAATAGTGATTTAATAAAAGAGGATTTTAAAATCCCTTTCAAGTGCAGTCATTTTCCAGCACATCACCTACATCAGAAAAAAGCCAACATTTTATCAGCTCACTGTTCCAGTTCAGGACTTGAGAAGAAGAACCCTTGTAAGTATTTCACCATGTTTTCAAAGAGCATACGCAAAATACTCAGTCCTGATAAATTAAGGTCCTTATTAAAAACATCATTTTTGCTGTTAGAAGTAGGCATACATATGTTATATTTTATTTTAAATTTTAGTGAGATTTTAGTTAAAAACTCTGCCATTTTTCCTATGACTCTAGTTACACGTTCGGGCATAATAAAACATTATGCAAATGTAAAACAAATAAAAATGCTTGCAAATCTAGAGAACAATCAATAACTGAAATTTATGCCTTGGTAGTATGAACAACTATCCTTGTTGTTAGTGATTCCTAGCACCGAACCACATGTTCTCTATGATGTTTAATGTTAGTCGTAGGCCCCATCGAGTCTTACTGCCGTACTATGTTGGTAAATGACTGGTTAGCAAGCCATTTGGAGTACATGGAACAATCATACAATCATTGGTTGACAGTTCAGCTGCCCTCAGTATAGGATTAACGATGTTGGGGACCGGGTTTGATTTCCAAAGAAAGATACTATTAAATGCATAATGTGTTAGGGATTTGTGACTAACACTAACACTAACTTGCCTGTCAAACAGGTTTACGGTAAGTAAAATGAAGTAGGAGATCATACATGATCTCTCCGCTAGTCTTAGACTATCGTAAGCGAGGCAAAAGGATTCCTGGGCCAGAGCCTTAGCCCTGTATATTAAAATGTTTGTTGCACAACGTTGAATTGCATATTTCATACCGCGTAACAAGTGTTTATGAACAATAAGTAATCTGGATGTAAAATAAGAGAAACAATTACTGAAGAGGAAGAGTAGCGTAGTGGCTTGTGTAAGACAATCAAGATCTAACAAGCAGGCGAGAGGGCGTCAGGCATGGTGATGGTGGATGAAATAAAGGAATGCTGTGCTGCTATGATGCAGTTCGGTGTAGGACAAGCATAAAACAGGAGATTGTTTGATGGTGAGAATCGTGACTGTAGATCTAGAAAGCATAACGTTTGACTATGAGAAAAGACAAATGCTTCCAAAGCAGGAGAAGCAGGATTTGAACGGAGCAGAAGTATTACTCTCACCAGATGAACTGACAGTTGAAAATAACATAACCGAAAATGGAAGAGGAGCAGGAAGGGTAAATAGGAATGATATTGAATGTGTGATTAATTTAAATTTCTGAGAATGGCAGCAGCCTATCCATTTCCTTAGAAAAATTACCGCCAATATGCCTAAGAAAAGTGATAAATTAAATTTCATTGCGTTGAGACCGACAATAACCAAACAAATGAGAATACTAAGATTTGATTTTGGTGTTCCTTAATAATATAAACAGGATAAAATATAAACCTTGACTTATCGTAATGCCAAAAATTGTTCGCTTAGTAATAGTGCATCTAATAGTGCCAAAAAGGAAAGAATAATATCTCCATTTGTTAATCAGATATTTATTCAGAACATTAATGTTGCAGGAGAAATTTAGATACATATTCAGGCACAAAGAAACCCAGGTAAACATCAGTTATACGATGGCACTCGAGAATTCTTCGTTGGAAACAGATGAAACGGTAAAATTCAGAAACATCACATAAGTCATTAATTATTTTTAGCCAAAACGCTTGTGGAAAATAAAACATGTCTAGTTATTTTTAATCGAAATACACTGCGCCTCATGACTCTAATGGAAATGGCCCTAAGAACTTGCCTCTGGGTTCAATTTTGAATTAACGAATTATACTTCTTCCTAACAAGGTGTTCGATGAATAGGAAACATCATCTTGAATGGCAACTATTAAAATTGTTTATAGATTAAGAAAGTAAATAATTACATGAAATAACACGAATCTTTCTTACTGAAAACTGCCTCAACGAATCAATGAAGGAAAATGTCTCCAAGAGCATGTCTTACAGCCTACATTCACTCTTCATACATAGCTTCTTTTTTGCGTAAGAGCCTAAAAGTAAGAGGGAAAATACACACTAAAACCGGTCTATGTATAAATTTTTAGCCAGCTCCCGTTTCCATAGTCAACTCGAAATCGGAATAAAAAGTGCGAGGACTTGCCTTCACATTCTGATTCGACCCCCGGAAAGTTCTCCATAAAATTTGGGACGAAGCTGTTCACCTAATGCGGGATCTATGTCTTTACAACTAATTAAGTAATTCTTGTTGGCCACTGAATTCTTCCTGCTTTGTTCTAGTTAGTGTTTAATTAGATAAATAACCCAGCCAGCTATATTGTTTTACGGAATTTGATTTTTATATTAGCACTTGTAGAGCAGGCCGTAGTGACTGTGAAACGTCAGTCATGAAAATTACAGACACTTTTAGTTCCTGCTTTTGTTTTTGATTGTCAAACCATAACTGATTGTAAAATAAAAGTTTTTTTAGCTTAATACGTGTAATTCTAATTTTACTCAGGACAATAGCTCCCACATGTTTGTTAAAATAACTAGTCCTAAAGTAGCTTTAATTGTGCACAACTAAAACACATTTAGTACAAGAATTACAGATAAATCCAAAAGATAAAAAAACCATCTCCCCCAAATTTTACCAGTAGTCTGAAATCACATTTTGTATACTTTTATTAGAACTCTTTTTCATAATATTCGACTATTAAGAAGAAAAATTTTGAAAGAAAAGCTTCATTTCTCTCTGGATTCATTTAAAAGTAGCCAAAAAAAACTATCTCACTTTGAAAACAATTCTCAGTATGTATCCATTTCCCTGAACTTGAAAAATATTCTGGCGAATCCTGCCTTTTAAGTAGCTTTGTGCCATTACGCATGCGTCTGAAATCATCACTGTCTCTGTCACGGTTAGTGTCAAAGAAATGCGGTTTCTTCTATTTACACATTTTCTTAACTGTTTTATCACAGTCCTGTCATTCGAGCATTGCGTAAACGATTGTGAAACTCCTATTCTTAAAGTGAAAACCGTTTCGCTTAGGCTGGGTGTAAGATGGACATAATCGAATCGGGAAGTATGGATAACGGAAGTGATGGACATTTTCTCGGGTTTAACTTGCTTAAGATCACAGTTAACACGCTTCTGATGAAATTTTGCACTTCGAAAGCAAAGTTAAAATGAGGTTGAGGCATTCTTTGGAAAAGTAACTCAAATAAAGGATGATATGTTTGCGGTGAAAGAAAGTTTGCAAGTAGAAACACTTGAAGATTTCATTAGCGATGTATATCCATAAACTTAACTTTATTCCAAGAAAAAGTTACTGTAGAATACGAATTATTTGGATTCAAAACATCCAAGAAACCGATTATCCAGATCTCTTGTTCTATTTTCTAGAGCAAGCAAAATTCAGCTCTATTCTATTCATATAATTCTAAGTTTTGTTGATTTAAATAAAATAAAAACAATGAGAACATAGTGAAAACATGTGTGATACGTTGTTCAGTTACTATTTCAAGAAACTAAAATATAATGTTATCATTTAACTTTTATCAAAACGAAGTAAGTTTTACATATCGTTTTTTTGCAAGTAAAAATTAGTTTCATTGCGCAGTGATAGCTCTGCTAAATTAAAAAATCTAATATATACACCCCATGACTTCCTTGTACGGAATACTAAATTATAGGTATTTTACATTTCATTTAAACTTATTGGATTGAATTAAATCTACTTCATCGATAGCGCATAAACCACAATAGAATAAATGCACTCTTTATGATTCACTATATCTGGTTACCACAGCGACATTCTGACGCTAGATTCACTTAACTGCATTACATCTTATTCATTTTATAACTTATCAGAATGCACAAAAATTATCTATATCATCTGGATAGTAGTAATATAATAGGATAGTAGTATCCTAATAGTTGTAATATGTTCTATTCAAATGCTATAATAAATCTAAAGCGATGTGTAAAAGAAATTAAACAAACAAACAAAAAAAGAAACAGTTTTTCACAGACGATTCAGTTATTTTCTCATTCAATTTATACGGTTCTCACTTCGCGACAAGGCCTCAAACAAACAACCTTCTCAATCCAGTTAAATCATTCATACTTCTAATAGCCCACCAGCGGCGGAGCGGTAAAGACGCTGAACGCTGGTAGTTCGGCGAACGGGCTGGCTGCATGGGCGTTTTCGTGGTTTTCCCCATGTGTAACGTGTATACGAGCCAGTTTCCCTTAGAAAGTCCTCCACGAAGGCATCCCTCCCTTTAGGCAGATAGCCCTCGTGTGCTTTGCCATACTAAATAACCTAACCTAACCCTACTTCTAATAATAGGAATTTTAAGTAACTCATTCAAATGTGTCTGTAGAACAGTATTCTTGTTACCAAATCTACCTTTTAATATAGCCAAAGCAGCATCATAATTTTCTTCTGTTAGCGCGAAACGACTTATTAGATGCCGTGCCCCCTAAATATGACCTTAAATAATTCAATTTGTCTATCTTTGTAAGATTACAGTTATTATGAATAGCGCTTTCAAACTGGTTATAAAATTCTAACCAAGAACCAGGATCAACATAACATTTATTGATTATCAATTTAGGTAGTTTAACAGTTTTGGTTTCTTTAAAGGTTTGGTTTTCTAATGTACCCTGAGCAGTTACAGAAATAGAAAAGGATACGTTACTAATATGCATTTCATCTTTCATTAATCTATCAATTACATTGGTTATCTTTTGTTTCCAGAGGACAATTTTTTCTGAATATTCCTCTGAAACAGTAATTTCCTCTTCAATATCATGAAAATTACAAAGACCCTTCACTTCATCGTTTATTCGTTTTAAATTACACTGGTGTGCAAAAATTAAGGACGACACGGTTTTTTCAATATAACTTTGTACAAAAGCTTTCCAAATCAACACATTTAATACCGTAAGATCCCAAATACGTAAACGACATGAGTAATGTAAGCAACACTCACTAAAAGAGAAATCAGAGGGATAAAAAGAAGCTTTATTGAAAAAGTAGCACGGAGCGCAATGCGACTGAAGGCCGAAACATCCCTGTGATGGGTGTCCAGCAAGAAACATCCGGTCTTTAATAGGGGATATGATCTCCCCTGACTGCTAGGCAGGTTTCACAGCGTCTGCCCATGCTGAGAATGAGGATGTCAATGAGTTGTTAAGGCATTGCTGCCCATTCATCTTGCAGCGCCAATCGAAGCTCCGGAATCGTTACTGGTGGTAAGGTACGAGCTGCCAACGTCTGCCTAGAAAATCCCATACATGCTCGATGGAATTGAGATCCGGAAATCGTGCCGGCCAATCCATACGTTCAATATCCTCACTCTCTAAGAGCTGTTCGGCAGCTACTGTGCGATGACATGGTGCATTGTCGTCCATGAAAAGTAACTGCGGACCCATAGCGCCTCTAAAAAGGCGCACATATGGAAGAAGAATCTCGTTACAATAACGGGTTTCGTTGACTGAACCTGCGTCGAAGATGTGAAGGTCTGTACGACTACCAAGCATGAAGCCTCCCCAAACGAGAACACCGCCACCTCCATACCTGTCCCTTTCAATTCCGCTCTGTCCAGATGTGTATGTGTCTAGAATCGCAACTCAGACTAAATCTGCTCTCATCTGTAAAGAGTACTCGTCCCCATTCATTGTCTCTCCAATTCCGGTGTTCCCGGCACCACAGAGAACGCCTTCTTCGATGAGCAGGCGTTAGAGGTACACACCGTACAGGGCGTCGTGCAAACAGACCACCACCGTGCAATCTTCTGGCCACGATAAAACGCGATATCGGTCGTCCAGTCACCTGTGTCGTGTGTCTAACGATTTCTCTCGCTGTCTGCCGCCTGTTTCTTCTGGCCTGTAAGGCAATATACCGGTCATCTGCGGGTGTGGTTCCTCGTGGATGACCACTACTAAACCCCCGGATAGCTGTTCCTGTAGTTTGAAATTGTCTCCAAAGTTGTGAAACGATGCTGTGAGCAATTCCGAACTCTGCAGCCACACTTGTCACACTGCGGCCTTCCTCCAACTTCCCAATGATTCGACCTCGGGTAAAAGCATCCAGATGTCGTCTAACAGATTGATTATTGGCCATTTCTCGCTGAGCCAGCAACTCGGTGTGATTTTAACTGCTATACGGCGTGCAATCTCTTTGCCAGAAATACTGATCTTACACCGACAACATACTTTATACTACTCAGACACTCCCCCATTACGTCTACCTGCATATTTGCGCATGTGCTACCGTACATCACCTTACTTAATCTCCTGACTGGTCTTTCTGTCCGCTCTCCCTCTTCGTTCAGCTGATATGCTAATTTTTCGACTTCGTCCTTAATTTTTGCTCACCAGTGTAGTTTCCTTATCTATTATTTGCGTTCGAAATTCTTTTAAAGTATCTACTTTATTCGTAACATCTATTTCGCCAAAATCGTCCTTAATAAAAACTTCAACTTTGTTAATTAACTTAATTAACGTAGACCTAACTGCACTACACTCCTTTCTCAACTTAGGTAATTCTGACATTTTACAACAGTTCAAATTTCAAGCAAAGCATCAAAACAAATCCTACCTTCACTTCCTGCTAAATTCCACAAATTCCGAAACAAAGCTTCCAACTAACCACTAGAATTCATAGCTTCCAAGACCGACCCCTTCCTTACTGGTGGCTCCAAAAAAAATGTGAAGTACGCTCTTTCAAAATTGCTCCACATTAAATAAACATATTTAATTATATACATTATATTACATAGTACAGTTGCATGCCAAATACGCGTTACACAACTCATAACACTCCATTCTCAAAACCCACGCCAACTCTCTCCAATCCCCCAGTTGAGGGTTGCTACTACACCATCTATGGGAGATCTGAACAGTAACTGAGCGGTAAAATAGCTAATTACTGGTAGTTCAAACTTGGTTCAAATTAAAGCGAACGAGCTGAATAGATGGGATGGGAGTTTTCGCGTATTTTTTATCTTATGAGCAGCGAGAATAGGAGCCAGTTTTCTTTAAAAAATCTCCCTAAAACCATTTGTTCCCTTAAGTTCCTCGTTCTCGAGTTCTCATTCTTTTCGTCTGTAGGAGATTGTTGCTCTGTATAGGGGAAGGCGTAGGTTATAAACCTATTTACCTATGCTAGATTTCAGGTGTTCCAGCCGTCCGTCACCTCCTCATCTGCTTTATCTTAATCAATTAACCAAACTTATTTACTTACTTGCTCTATACTTAGTTCCCTTTAATTGTTTACGTAGTATTAAAAGTAAGCACTGGCAAAATTATAAACATAATTTTTTGATAAAGCATTCAATAATTCCACCTTGTTGTGGTGGCGAATCGCATCAGCAAAGAATAGATCCAGCTTCCTGAGTTAGCTGCCATCCGTCATTCAAGCTATTAATTGAAATTCTGTTTTTGTGACGGATTTCACTAGCCTGACAGCAACAGCAGAGCAAGTCCACGAAAATTATCATGGCAAGGAGCGCAAGACTGCGCTTGTCGTTAGCAAAAGCCTGGAACACCATACAAGTGACAGTACGACTTTGTTCAGTTCCTCCCCAGTTTTGAGGGAAAGCTCACCGGGGATCTGGTCAAAGGGTCTCCAACCTCTCGAGTGGACATCCGGCTTGCCGCATATTTAGAGTGCCCGACAGACACTATGCGTTTACAAACATGCATGCCTTCTCCAAGATTCACAACCGAGCAGTCAGCAGTCAGCGTCGCTAAACAGTATCCCGGCAAGTGAAATTCTCTTTTCTTATTGTGAATAAAATTCACTCAAAGTCTTCAATATTGAATTTGCTGCGAGAGAAACATACACCGACATTTCTTGTTAATGAAGTACCTGTCTTATGATTCTGTACGGGATTAAAACCATTTTAAATTACCTTGTGAAATTAATTTCGTTAGCGACGTTAATTAGCCGCTTCGTGTTTAAAGTGCGTTGAAATTCGAAGAGTTTTTTAATAATTGCAAGCACTACATTAACTAGCTTCATTTATCGTTACTAAACCTTAAATTTTTGCTGATACAATTTCTCAGTTTTAGCTTCTTATATTACATATTCAAAATTTTTGGGAACATCCGATGTTAAATGGTATTTTTTTAGATTCTCTTTGAGATTTTATTTTTATAATTATGCAACTTGTATTTTTAAAATCTTAATGAATATGATCCGTAATACATTACGACACTGCTGCCAAGATGATGCTGATAAGATGGAATTCTAATCTTTATTACATATGCGATTGGAAACGAAACATGGGAAAAAATCAACAAGAAAACTGTAATGAAACATCTACAGTATAGATATATTTTCATTGCATTTTTTATTAGCATTCACTTTCACGGATAGTATAAGATATTTCTCACGACTTCTTAGCATATCTTCGTGGTGTAATCGTCAGCACACTCGGCGCGTATAAGAGAGGTCCGAAGTTCGAGTCCCGGGAGGGCATTGCTCATTTCTTTAGTTTCCTGACATCGAAAAATCCCAATGACTCTAAAATAGAAGGTTTGGTTTGATTTATTACTTCCTTATACGAAGTAAAAACGAAGTATTGTAATCGCAAAAAATTTCGGATACCATATTTCAGCGAAAATATCTATTTTGACCGCCATCGAATGCAATTTAATGATGTTTTTCAGTAATATCCGTAAGTAAGGACAGAATAGAGGACTCATTTTCCCCCAAAAAATTAGAAAACTGATTTAAAATGGATTCTGAAGAGATTTTTTGTGACGTCTGTGCGTGCGTAGGTACGTATGTATGTATGTATCTTATATAACTCAAAAACGAGGAGCCTCAGAACGTTGAAATTTTGTATGTAGGGTTGCTATAGCATGTAGATGTGCACCTCGCATTTTGGTTGCAATCAACCGCACCAAAAGTATATAAATATATGTATATCAACTCTGTTACTCGGCTCAGTGAGCTCAGTCTATCAGTCAGTGAGCTCAGTTTGTAAATTGTGCATATTTTGCTTTAAATATCATTGAATTACGTTGCTCTTATCTTTCGGTTAAAATTTTTATGCCCTTAGTTAACCTGAGTGCGATAATTGTGGAATTATCAACAATTTAAAAGTTTTTTTAAGTGCGGCTAAGCCTAATTCTTGGTTATGATTGCGGACATGTTTGTTTACATTTGAAACTTAGCAGAATAGTGGCTTTGTTGCCAGTCTAGAAAAACTAAGTTTCGCAACAACAAAGCAACGTCTTCTTTCATTATTGCGAATTAAATGATGCTTAATTCATTCTGGAATTATTATTCAAGTTATTAGCTCTTTTTTGCGTACAAATTGTAATCTTATTTGTAAAAATTGTTTTTTAAATTGTTTTAACTGCACTTGGTGTTTTATGTTTTTCTATATTTTTCAATTTTTAATGAAAACATTTTGAATTTTTTGTATTTTTGCCTTACCGCGAAGTGAGAACTGAATTAATTAGTAGCATATGCGCATTAGGTAAGCGGCCCTGAATCTTCTGTGAAAACCTGTTTCTTTTTTATTTGTTTAATTTCTTTTGTACATCGTTTTAAATTTATTATAGTATTTGAATAGAACTTGTGGCAATTCTTCAGATGCTATAATTTTTTCGCGTTCTGAGTTATAGATGTAACGCTCTTAAAGTGAACCTAGCTGTTAAGTGTGGTTATGGTAAATAAATATAGTGAACTTTAAAGAGTGTATTTATTCTATTATGGTAGACGAAGCAGATTTAATTCCAAATTTGCTAACTGTTAATTCAATATGTTTAAATGAAATGTAGGAAAGTTGCGTATAATGTGATATTCCATACAAGAAAGTCATGTGGTGTACACATCAGATTTTTTTAATTAAGGCAAAGTACTCAATGGCTATCTGCCTAAGGAGAGGAATGCCTTCTTGGAAGCTTTTCTAAGGGAAACTGGCTCCTGTACACTTTACACATGGGGAAAACCAAAAAAAAAAAACACTCATTTAGATAGCCCGTTCGCTCAGATTCAAACCTCGGACCGAACTAACAGTTTTCAACGAATTTACCGCTCGGCAAGCGGTGGGCCTTCATGCATGGAAGGAATTCCTCATAAAAGAAAGTTTTAGTTTTACTGGTTTTCTAAATTGTTACAGTCTGAAAACTAATAAGACAGAATGTTAAAAACTGTAAATTAGATATTGTTTCCTTTGCGTAAATAAAATACATTTTTTTGCTCAATCCTTTAAAATATTTATTAACACTTTTATTGCATTTTTATTCTTAACTGCACAATGGCAGCAAGCAAATATCATAGCCGTTTAAATCCTTTCAGGTTTTGTGGTGACAGTTAATATGGCGAGACCGAGCTTGTTTGATCAAGAATGGAAACAGTTGACTGAACATAACTCATTTACATTTTAATATAACTTTGTCACAATAGATGCACTTGTATTAAACTACTGAATTAATGGGTTAAATTCGATTAGCATATGTAACTAGAATGATGTCATATTGTACAGATGAGGGTATTATTACATCAGTTTACATGAGACGTCACATACAAAGGTACCATCTATTATTTCCCATGGAATTCTATGAGCAGAAAGCGAAAGAAAATTATTCAACCTTCAGTCAAAATGACGTAAACATATAGCTGTAATTTTAATTCTATTGAAAATATTTACTGATTTTTTTTAAACTAACATTCATCTGTTATTTAAAATCATTTCACGAAAATATTAAAACGTAAATATGTTTTGACAAAAGAAAAATAAAAAAAAATGTTATCACGTTAATTTTTAATGGCAGAATTTCTAAAACTGAAATGATTAAATGATTTAAATCGTGAGAATTGTAAATGTTGTAAAATGAGCAGCGCTTTAAAAATACAGCTCAATTCGATTTTCATTTTCCATTGAATACCAGTTCTTAGATATACTGCCTTAATTAAAGAAATATATCAAATGTGGTACAAGTTCAGTCTGTGCATATTTGAATGTTATGATGTCTTTTATTAAAAGCTTAACAAGCATGAATTGTTAGATGGCCTCGTAATAAGAAAGTACGGACGTGAAAAATATTTATCCCACTGATGAATTAGTCAAAATCGATTTTCATTTGAAGTATTCAAAGGCATCATTAATTAAATCTTGTGTAGAAATAATGCAAGTATTATTAAAGGCAGCACATTATAAAATTCAATTAACCTGCCTTTTGAAATTTTAATAACCATTTATATTGAGTTTTGAAATAAATTAACACAAAGCGTTAGAAGTTACCATTCTTAGAAATATTAAAATTAATTATTTTGCATCTAATGAATGACATTTATTTTTTATACCACATCTAATATCGATGATTTTTTCCTTAATTTCTTTGGATAAAATATTCCAAATCGTGCAATTTTGGAATTTTTTTCAAAATCATACTGATCCTCCTCTTCCACCAAAATATATATATATATATTTGTTTTATTCTGTTATTTTTTCTGTACAACGTTGCCGGCTTTGAAATCCGCGAGTTTGTTAATCAAAAATTCGTTAAAGTTTTACAAAATATGAAATAGTTAATAAAACAAATTCCAAATTTCAAATTTGGGCTTCCAGATGCCTATATTCGCAGCAGGATGACGGCATTCAAAATTCGATGACTTTAGGTACCGTCGTTTTATCACAATGCGAGAAACATACATACATTTATGCACATTCTTCATTATTTAATTTCTTTAAATATAATACAGGGCTGCAATATTTTGTGGCAACAGTTTGAAGAGTGATACAGACTTTTAATGTTTCCGACGCAAAATCGCAAAACGAAAATAATAGTCCTTCAGGGACAAAGCCCCTTTGGACTAAAAAATAATTACTAAAAGAAAATTTTCTTTGCTAATAGCCAGTATAAACATAAATTTTCTACAATCTACTAAAACATTTGTCGCATTATCATAATTATTATAGCCTGAAAGGCCTTCTTTTTCATAAACTGGAACCAGTTTTAAATAGCCTGTAGAGTTTTACTTGATTAGATTTTAAACCATGACAATCATGACCAATTCAAGCTATATTTAGGCATGCACTTGTTTTGAAATAATCTGTATATTACTTCATCAACTGGTAACTTTCTTTTTTGATTTTTTTTCTTTCCTTTTTTTTCCGGGGGGAGGTCAATGGTTGTTTGAAAGAATAATATTTTTAAAATATTTATTCCTTATACATACAGAAGAGTAATTGGTAAAATCATTTTCTGTTTGGAACAGATTTTGAACGAAATTCTATCGATTTCGACGGCGATTAAACAAAAGTATAAGTTGAACTCCAGAGACTTCACTATAGAAATGAACTGGTTTTGTTCCAGAGCACTAATCACTAGAAATTGGAACCCCTTTCAAAGGACTCAAGAAGAGTGTATTTTCATCGGTGTTGGTATCTGGTAATTATTGGTTGATGGTATAGGGTGTTAGACATAGATCCTCTTCTTCAGGAAGAAAAAAAAATCAAAATCTACGCAAAACAAATAGTTGCTTTTTTGTCTAGTTTTAAATTTCTCTTTGGCGTGTTTCTCTTCAATTTGATGTAGAAGAGCTTAAAAGTAAAAAAAAAATAGATTTGCTTTTTTTTATTTTTTCCCAATGAATCCTTTACTCAGCAATTATTATTTTGTACGGCCTTTGCTAAATAAAAGTTCAATTCTATAAGCAAACCTAGTGTTTACTCATTTACCTTACAATGCAAGCCTAAGGCTAAATATGGCCATAAAATTTATAATTTAATTTTAGCTTTCAGCATGTACATATTAACCAATGACAGCGATAAATACAGGCTCTCTATGAAAGGATCTCAAAACTCAAAATTCATATAATCTGCACTACGCCAAAACCAGAAACTTCAAATCTTAAAAAAATTTTGTTTCCAAAAAATTTAAATTTCAATTTTTTCGTAATACTTCTCTGATATGTATCGAAAGATTATGAATTCCTTTCTTTCAGTACAATGTAAAACTTCATGAAATAATCCAAAAATTGCATTAAGAACGAACGAAAACTTCAGATACTGGTTTAGCTCAGCTTTAACAAAGTAGCTTTGCATCATGTTTCAGTGTGCCAATACGCTTTGAAGACTCTTTATTATAAGTCTCAAAGTAAGAAATTTATTTAAATATACCACAGAAAAAGACTAATTATTAAACTTTTTGTTTAATAATTTAAGCAGCAGTTTTGATAAAAATATTGCATACTAAAATTATCATTTTTTATTTCAAATCTAAATCAACAGCTATTTCGAAATGTACATTTTCTTGTATTATTTTACAATTTAATAGTAAAATTAATTAATTTGTATGGATTTGGAAATATCATTTTAGACAGTTAGAAAAAATATTCAATATTTTTTACATTGCGTTTCGTCAAATCTTATCGTTATCTAGAAACTGGCCAAAGCTGACTTTCGTCTTCGGTAGTTTAGCAATGGAATCATTTGTCTAACTTGACATCCTAGAGAGATTTAGTCAAATCACATTCAACAGAGAAACAGCTCACTCTAATCTAACACGTCAGAGTAGTAAAATTAGTAAAAAGCAGGTTGTTGGCTTTGACATTTCAAAAGCAAAGCTAACCTTATCCACTTGGAAACTAAGTCCTGGGTTCAAATCCTAGCTGCAGCCCAGGTGTTTACTTTCATGGCCAATTAAAGAGCACCTTACACAGACAGGATTCCTCTCTAACGACATAATATAAGAAGGCACATTACCGGCTCATGCCACTCCCTCTCTCAAAAAAGAAGGAGGGATGGAGAGGAAATCAACCCAATTACAACTAGCCAAATAGAATTGAAAACTATTATTCAGTTCAGATAGTTCGAATCTTATATTTCAGTCAAAATTATTGAAAACTACACCCAGCTTCAATAGCTCAGAAAGAAAGAAACACTAGTGGGGGGGAGAACTGATGTTGTGTCTAATTCTCAGACAGAAGCCATGTTTTTACAAAATACACTGAAAGTATTAATAATTTAAATTTCATTAACTAAGTACGATGCAGAACTACTAAAAAATGCTGCAAATCAAGTAACTAAAAAATGCATTGCAAAATCTCCACAGATAATGAATTTCTATTTAAAGATTTTGCTAGTGAAACCTCAGAATACTTTTAATTGTCACTATAAATATAACTGAGCACATCAAATTAATTCCTTTCTAAATTACCTTTCCTACCCAAGTATGTAATTTTTTAAGTAAATTAAATTCTGGTAGATTTTTAATTGCTTTGCAATTTTCATTAATTTTTTAAATTTTCTTCAAAATTTAGAATTAAAAATCAAGTGATATCTAAATTAAATGATTGCTTCATAGCTACTAATTAGTCAAAATTTAATATTTTGTTCATTAATTGAAATCAAAGTCAATATTTACTCAATAATACTACAAATATAGCAAAGTAAACCCAAACTAATTATTTTAAATAACTAAATTTTGCAACTGGGTGAAACATCAACAGAAGCTGAATTTCTTCTGTTAAAAAATAAATTCACTTTACTGAGCTAAATTTCAAAATACATGTTTCGAAAGAATACTTCTTTAAAAGCTTTTGTTGCTCTTTGACGTGAAAGAATACCTAAAAGAAACATATCTTACACACACAATAAATAAATAAGTGGATAAAGACAGCAAAGGAAATATAGTTATACTTTCTGATACAAAGCTCCCCGACGAAATGTGATGTAGAAGCAAAAAAAGGGTCAGCAGATCGAAAAAGCTTAAATTATGCGCCAAGAGTATGAAATATGGCTCTAGTTTGAGAAAAATAATGTATATCAATACGGTTATTTTTTGTATGTACCGCATTTCTTTTCAAATGTATTCTTTTCATGAACATCTATATGTTTTCTTTTACTTTCTTTATGTATGAATAGTTTTGTAATCGAATTTGAAACTCATATAGTAAAGTATGTTTTATTCGTATCTGAGGCATAATTCTGAGGCACAGACTTTAAAAGATTATTTATGTATTATGTCTAAAGCATGTACTATTCTTCTTCTGACTATATGCAACCTTACTGTTTTAAACCGCCCACACTTGCAACTTAATATATTCTTCGAGAATGGTCATACTCAGCGGCTATCACAGAGAATGTTGCCCAAGGTTACTCCAAGGTGAACGATTTTACATCCGCAAAAAACAGAAATGTCCCACCTAATTTTAAAGGAAAACATCTCGGGATGAACCCGAAGCATCCTTTTACTTTACTACCAAACTTTTCGAGAGACTTTTGTGTACCAGTATTTTAAAGTGACTCACCAGACTCACCAGTATTTTAAAGTGTACCGTGCAGCAGAAGCACTATGCATATTTGCAAAAACCAAAGCTCTTCCCAGGAATCTATACCTGGCACAAAGATACGGTAGTCAGCACAGCTAACTACTAAACAGGAGGGTGTATTCTTTCACAGCAAATAAATATTTCAGTAAATTTAAATGTTATGAAATAAAACAAGATACTGTAAAGTCTCACTATGATTACAAATTAAATCAGATGAGCAAAAGCTTTCGTACAAATCACGAGTATTATGCGAAATTGAAACGTACTAGCATTAGCTGTGCTAACTAAAGCTAAATAGATTTAACCTAATCGCTCTTACCTTTATTCAAATACTTAATAAATGTGACTCAATTAAATTATTCTTACCCTTGAGCAAATTTCAAATTCTCCAGGTATTTTGAATCTCAGACAAAAGCTGATATTACTGTTCTGTCTTAAAATAAAAGCATTGCAAAAACGCGGACATGCGGGGAGTAGATTTACAAAAGATATTTCCTAGTTTGCCACCAGACATCATTTGGCCTTTACCTCCTACTCATTTGGACTAAGAGAACCCAAACGCATATTTATCTTTATATTTAAAATGGACATTAAAGATCAGTTCTGTAAGCATTTAAAGGCAATGCTAACTAATTTCACATATTATATATATCATAACTTAATATCAGAACTAATTTCGCATCTGTATTTTTCTTTTGGATCAAGTGGCTGCTATCCATTTTTTTTCGTTTTTATTCATTATTCCAAACATTTATAAATATTAATAAATTTTAAGAAATAAAAATGCAGATTTTAAAGCATTGCTTTCTATTAATTCGTTTAATAATTTTCTTACCTTTATTCGCCCTTGTCGGTATAGTGGATAGCTATGCTTGTATGGGCCTTTAGAGAGTTTTGATTCAGTTTCTCGCGGCATTCTGCAAAATTCAGACTGAGCTGAGTAAAGACATATTGTCTACCTACAAGGCACATGCCTTGGCACTTTGCAGGTAGAGACTATGACAGACTCAATCATGCGGTCTTCGCCACGATAAAATTCGGAGTTTTGCTTCTTATTTTACTGTCGAACAGGTGAGATAAGTCACGACAACGATGTACTTTTAAGAGAATGTTTCCAAATACGAAGAAACCATTCTGTTTTGACTTTTGCAAGTTTGTATTAAATGTAATGATAACATGTGGCTAGTTCTAGAAAATTTTAATGCCATATGTACAAGTATCTACAATATTGTATAATCATCTGTCATGCCTACCACCTTCTGCTAAGTCACCAAAAGTCGTAGCACACCATAAGCACTAATACTTCAAACTTCTTTGTAACTGTTTTAAAGCATGGATAATCTCCTATTTGTAGTTGGAATAAATCCCTGGTAGTGGTTCTTTGATTTTAGTGAAGACATCATAGTCACAAGTATTCATATCCAGTAAGTATGGTGTGAATTCTAATACCTTCCGATGTGAGCTTTGAAAGAGATTCACAAGAGCGCTCTGCTCATTGGCATTTAGGCGCATTAAATTTGTCACCACCAAGTGCCGTAGCTTTCTTCTGAGTCCTGGATGCAAATGATATTTCAGGTGACGAATCTCATCGTTCTCTGTAACAATGTGCTGTGTTATAATGGGAGGCTTGTTGCGGATCTTCTACTATAATCGCGAAGGGACGTGTACAAGGATCTCCACTATAGTTACCCGATATGAATCCATTTGAGTATGACTCTTCGCCAAAAAGAAAGAACTTCTGTGGAGAATCCATTACAATAAAAGAAGTACATTACAGTAAAGAGGAGGTTATTCGTGCTTTCTGACGGTCGGGGGTTGTGAAGCATCGTCAGAAGTGGAGGTGCTGATGGAGTATGGCACCTTCCAGTAATTTGCTAGCAAGTGACGGCCATGGCAGGCTTGAACGATTTTGAGTGTATGCACCTTTGGTAAATAAAATCTTTTCAGAACTATTGATGAGTTGCCACGACTTTTTACCCAACCTATTAATTAGCACTTTATGATGGACATCCGCCGTCGAGTTCGTCGTTGTAATTGCCTGATCTAATATAACTCTAACTTTCTTCATAACTCACCTTGACGTATTTCACTTGCTAAAATATCGTTGTCAAAATTCGTAGTAATGAATTCCTTGATTTTGTTGTAGTTTTAGTGTTTCTCTATATCGTAACAATTTATTTACATCATTAATATCTGCAATAATTTCTGTACTGTTTCGTTACACAGAATTGTATCTATAAAATTCTAGGCAATTTCAGCTGCAGTTTACGGAAGGCCTAGTAAATTCGAATTTCCAATTATTCAATTTTTTGCTTCCTTGTACGAAGTAATGGAAGTATTGTAATCACGACAAATTTCGGATATCATATTTCAACGAAAATATCCATTTTGACCGCTGTCGAATGTAATTTAACGATGTTTTTGCGTGAAATCTGTTCGTAAGGACAAAATAAAGTCTCTTTTTCACCAAACCGATTTAAAATAAAATCAGAACAGACCTTTTTCGTTTCGTCTGTACGTACCTACGTATGAATGTATCTCGCATAACTCAAAAGCGATTGGCCTCAGAATGTTGAAATTTTGTATGTAGGGCTGCAATAACATCTAGTTGTAATTTTGTATGTAGGACTGCTATAACATCTAGTTGTGCATCTCCCTTTTTGGTTGCAAACAGCCGCACCAAGAGTATATATATATATATATATATATATCCACTCTATTACTCGGCTCAGTGAGCTCAGTTTCTTTTATTATTACATGTTGCTAAATTGTGCATTTTTTTACTTTAAAACTCATTTGAATTATGTTATTCTTAGCTTCCATTTAAGGTTTTTATGCCCTTTGTTAATCTGCACGCAATTATTGTAGAATTATCAACAATTTAAAAGTTGTTTAAGTGCGGCTATGGCTAATTTTTTACCGTAGCAGCCATATTTGTTTACATTTGAAACTTAGCAGAGTAGTGAATTTATTTTGTTCTATATTTTTCAATTTTTATTGAAGATATTTTGAGATTTTCTGTATTTTTGTCTTGTCTCGAACTGAGAGCAGAGTTAATTGAATGAGAAATCTATCCCTAGTGAAATTCGGGGAAATAAGTGTTTCATAGTAGCAGCAAATATTGTCGCCAGTCTGTCTCGAACAGGGTAGAATGTTTAAGACTAGCGTATGCGCATTAGGTAAGCGGCACTGAATCGTCTGTGAAAAACTGTTTCTTTTTTATTTGTTAAATTTTTTTTATACATCGTTTTAGATTTATTTGCATTGAACATGTGGCAATGATTAAAGAATTCTTCAGATGATATAATTTTTGTGCATTCTGAGTTATAAAATGTATGAGATGTAAAGCTGCTGAGTGAACCTAGCGCCAGAGTGTCGCTATGACTAATAAAGATAGTGAATTTTAAAGAGTGCATTTATTGTATTGTGGTTTATGCGCTATCGACGAAGTACAATTAATTCAGTTCAATAAGTTTATATGAAATGCAGGAAAAATGCGTATAATTTAATATGCCACACACATCATATTTTTTCTCTGAGTACATTCTATTTCGCTGAAACATCAGTATTAGCTGATGGGATGCGATAGTTGAATACACGCTTGCATATTACATTATAATACATTACTGGTAGTTCTACGCAGTTTCAGGTTCTTGCGAATGTGTTGGTTGTATGCGTAGTTTCTTGGCTTTCCGCATAGTAATAAGAATGCAACCAGTTTCTTAGAAAGTTCTCTGAGAAAACCTTTCTCTCTCTGAAATAGCACTCATGACCATTGCCTTAATCAATTAATCAATCTGTACTTAATGAATTAATTAATTCTTTTGAAATTCCATTGCATAGTACCAAAGTTACAAAGAGTTCAAAATATAATTAGCACACAAAAATGAAAATTTGCATTCAAAGTCCACACCCAAATTCTGAATGGTCGTTGAAATATTAGTGAAAGTTAAAATGCTTACAATAAATGTCATTTTCATTCTCCATAACAAAAAGACATTTTAATATTTGATCTCTATCAGCAACTTTGCTTTCAAAAATTGTGCTCTGAAAGTTTTCGAACTAATCTGCGCCTTCTGAAAATGGTTGTTGAATTTTTTAGAAAAGTTTTGTGTTAGCAGAGGCCCACCATGAAGACAATGCTTTGAGATATTAGTGAATTTTTGTATTTTTCCTGTTATTATACTAGATTATTAGCAGACGAATATGAATTTTATATTTACTTCATTGTACGTGACACGAAATAACATTAAACATTCATTTCGCTGGAGGGCCCACCAGCGGCCGAGCGGTAAAGACGCTGAACACTGGTAGTTCGGTCCGATGTTCTAATCCCGAGAACGGGCTGGCTGCATGGGCGTTTTCGTGGTTTTCCCCACGTGTAACGTGTATACGAGCCAGTTTCCCTTAGAAAGTCCTCCACGAAGGCATCCTTCCCTTTAGGCAGATAGCCCTCGTGTGCTTTGCCATAACTGAATAACCTAACCTAACCCATTTCATTGGAGAATAAATTAAATTTTATCAAACGCTTACCATTATCATTCGATTTTAAGACTTACGTTTTGTATATTTTAACATCATAATAGTGCATAAAGCTTAAATCGATGCGAAAAAGAGGCTTGAAATCAATGTCAAGTATCTATCGATTATCGTTTGGCAGATGTATTCCCGGCATTCAAATGCATTCATTGTTAACAGATGTTTCCCTCTTTACTTTTTATTTTCATTTATCTCACAAGAACTCTGCATCTTAATTTACTACATTTTGAAAGGAAAATATACGACTTCTATAGCTGTCAAATCTGCTTCGATTATAAGAGATAAGATGTTATTATTACTATTATTATTATCTACGTGTCCGCTCCAAGGCGCTGCACGGAAGAGAGGGATGCATTCATGGAGGACTTTCTAAGAGAAACTGGCTCGCATTAACACGTTACACATGGGGAAAAACACGAAAACGCCCATGTAGCCAACTTTCGCGGAATTAGATCCCCGGACCGAACTACCAGTGATCAAGGACTTTACCGCTCGGCCACTGGTGGGCCTGAGATATTAGCGCATTTATATAGATAATAATATCAGTAAGTTTATTGTATTTTCTAATAGCTAGCTTATTTGTGGAACACATTCCGTTTTTGTAAGCCTAAAAGATCAAATTTTAATGACAGAACACTGAAATTATTACAGAAAATATAATTAATGAAAGCCATTTTGTATTATCTGTGCCATTTTGTATACATTATGTATCTCAAATAAGAAATAATAGTTTTAAACAATTTATACTTCCTCATTAATGTGCCTACTAAACAACAGTTTGGCTGCATTTGAAGTTCGCACATTATAGAATGGACGATTAAGTTAGCCAATTTGGCTAAGTAAGCGCTATGGCGGCTTTAGCATGGTAGTACTGTTAATAGTAAAATTTTATCGCATGCATAATTAGGTAAACTGAAAATGGCATCTTGGTCTTAGGCGTAGGTTCTTTAGTTGTTTATTGATTAGTTTCGTTCTTTTCCTTTTTGCTATAAACATTTTGATATTCTAGTTTCTAAACGTTTGCTTTAGCATGGAAGTACTGTTAATAGTAAAATTTTATCGCATGCATAATTAGGTAACTGAAAATGGCGTCTTTGTCTTAGGCGTAGGTTCTTTAGTTGTTTATTGACTAGTTTCGTTCTTTTCCTTTCTGATGTAAACATTTGGATATTCTAGTTTCTAAACTTTTGCTTTAGCATGGAAGTACTGTTAATAGTAAAATTTTATCGCATGCATAATTAGGCAAACTGAAAATGGCGTCTGTGTCTTAGGCTTCGGTTCTTTAGTTGTTTATTGACTAGTTTCGTTCTTTTCCTTTCTGCTACAAACATTTTGATATTCTAGTTTCTAAACGTTTGCTTGCTATTCTTGCTCCCTGCGAACTAAAAAGGGCGCCAAGGCACTTCAATTTGAAATTAGTAAACATAAATAAGTTTCTCATGCTTGATATTAATTATAATATGCGAACACCTTATACATATCAGTGAAGTAAAATTTTGTTACTTGTTAAATGTGATGAAGAATTTACTCTTTTAATTTTTGAAACTAGATCTGCAGCTTTTTTCCGTTGATATTTATATGATTTTATGAAACCAGAGCTGTAAAAAATGTGTGAACCTTAAGAGAAACAAATGTTCGAGAGTTGAGAAATCTGTCTGGATGGATCTAGAGAATGATTTGTAAAGAACGTTTAAAGGAGGATTCCCATTTTCGTTGTTTGAACCATCGCTTTTATCCCTACTGCACGTTACCATGGTAACATCTGATAAGAACATGTTTGGATTGCTGGACCATTCTTCTGTTTTAAAAAGTTGCCTGAAAAAGATCTTACGAAAATTGGAAATGCATTTAATCAAAACTGGAGTTTAATGTCGTTTACCATTTCATGTTTTCGATTTCTGGTGATTTTTTTCGCAAGCAAAATTCACAATTTAATATTGCTCAGTGAAACTATTATTCTAGAGATGCAATTTGAATGTACAATTCCTAATAAAATTGCAAAATATTGGACTAACAAAAATATTTCACTGACCCTTTGCGTGGTGTATTTTTCCCGTTGATCTACAATTCTCAGTTTAAAGCAAAGAAAATCGAAACACAACTGTAAAAACACAACTAATTTACAAAACTGTAAAAAATAATGTGATGAAAAATGATGGAAACTTATCAAAATTTATCAGGTTTATTGAATTTCATGCTGTTAAGGATTGTAGAGATTTATATTTATTTTAAATACCCAATTAAATTTAATTTTATGCTTACTTTCCTCTAAGTCTTCATTTCCCCTATTTGTCAATACTAAAATATTTAAATTTGATAGCGCACTTGAAGTGATACAAATTCTACCTTGAGAAGAAAAGGTTTAAATGCTAAGTTCTGGAAGGAAAATTAGAAAGTATGGGCGAACACTGTACTTTTGTAGCGTGAGCTTCTGCTTGGCATTGATTACTGGTTAACGTGGCATAGCAGATATTACTTGGCTGCCACTAGATAGTCGATGCTGTTTTAAGAAACAGGATATTCTGAGCCCTGTAGCGTTATTCTAGTACTTGTTAATATTGTTGCGTTATACGGGTTCGTGGATTTGAGAGTATCCGATGAAAACACGATGCAGAACAATAAAAAGCACAATTTATTTACAAGAATCACTATTTACAGCACAGTTCCAAAATTACCTTTAAAAGCGTCGAAAATCTACAATAAATACGCTGAAACAATCAGCAACACAGCTTCAGGCTGTAACTGTAAAGGCAGCTTCACGGCAACACCAAACTTATAATAAACACCGTAGAACAATCACCAATACACTGTCAA
>KK113615.1:148958-270981 GCA_000611955.2 Stegodyphus mimosarum | reverse complement strand
AAGACTTCGCTCACTGAAATAAATCAGATCTTTTTTTTAGGATCACCGATCACTAACATTAACACTGATAAGAAGATCTGGAAAGGTGAGTGAATCAAGAGAGGGGTACGAGGATGGAGCAATCTGCAGAAAGCATAGAACGAGCAGTGCGATGCAGAATGGATTGAATCGAATCACTAAGTTCATGGACTAATTTCTTTCAACTGTAGTTTTAAGAATCCCTAAAACCTCCTTTATATATAGAACAAACAATAAAAATGTGGAATAAAAATTGTTCAGAAAGTTGGGAAATTTCATGGCTAATTCGTACTTTACAGCTTAATACTCTCTAATTCTTTATTCGTAGTTAGATAAAATCAAAGATACCTTTGCCACAAAAAACGGGAGGCCTTTTTTAAAGTTTGTCTTGAAAAAGTGCTTTATCATCTGATAAAAATGGATGACAGTCACTACCACATATCTCTCTAACCAACTTAATATAACCACTCTATGTTTTTCGTTTTTATGGTAAATTAATTTACATATTGCTATTAATTTGCATATTGCGGGAGTCTTAGAATGGAATGGAAGGAAAATCTAAAATTTAACTGGCAAAAGTTAATCAACTTCCATAAATCTTTCAGATTTTTTTATTTCATTTGTCACTAATCCAGAATACGGAGGTTTTATTCTATTATTACACAGCACACGCATTACTGGAATACAGAAGAGGATTTTTCAGTGCAGTCTACGTCCAATTACTTAATAATCTCATATGAGACTGTATAAATATATCTTTTACTCTGTTCGAAGTCCTAGGAGAACGATTAACCGGTTAATTCCAGAATATTCTGCTGCATTGTTTCTGTTCTTGGCTATGGTTTCAATAGATAATGAACATCGAATGATCCTGGAGGATCTAATCAAGCGGATCACTATTACTCACTCGCATTCCAATATGCTGTCGACGCTGAGAAAAAGGAAACGGCATTTCAGTTCCAGTATTTCACTTACCCAATGACGCAGAAGGAAATGTTAATGTCAAACCCACAGCAGATAGAATAAAATCTATCCAGATATGTCATTTGGTAATTCAGGGTAACATTGTAATAAATTTCTAACGATAAAGCTGGATAATATTAAGCTATCAACAGCTCGATATACGTAAAACTAAGTGTTTAGCGATGGTTCAATTATTTCATAGCTTTCATAATGTAATATAGGAAAATGTATGAAGGAATTTTCACAGTGATATGCTTTTACCAGAGTCTACTAATAAATAATGTGTTATAAAAATAGATTTCTTCAGACATTACTCTATAATTTCTAAGAATTTAACTCAATTTCATACGTAAAAATGAATACCACACTTGCCTCTTTCTCTCCTTGAAAAAAAAGTCCCTTTTTTTATCATACATAGGCTAAATTTGCTATTTCATAAATGCAAAGTTATTGCATGGGAAAATGTACTTAACTAAAAGGTATTTCTCCCGCCTTCTTGGCAAGCCTTCGTAAGGTAATGTGCAACTGTCAAGCACACTCAGCGCGTACTCGAGAGGTCCGTGGTTCGAGTCTCGTCGAGGGCATTGCTCATTTTTCACAAGTCTCCTGCTTCAAAATAAACCTAATGTCTCTACATAACAACAACAACAACAAAAAATCATACTTTGTAAAAACGCGAGTAATGTCTATAAACGTGTTACTAGCCTGTGCATGTTTAAATCATATAGTATGGTTGAAGTAGGGTAGAGTTGGAAAAACTATTCAAAATCAGTAACTTTAATCTGAAAATATAGTTGCGGGTTTCGGTTGCGTGGCTGTCTCTTTTAAATAATCTCTCCAAATGAGCATAAAGAAATTTACAGTTTATTACAAATAACTATATGACTTATAAGGTATTTCTCCCGCGTTCTTCGCATGCCTTCGTGGTGTAGTGGTCTGCATGCTCGACGCGTAACCGAGAGGTCCGTGGTTCGATTCCCGGCGAAGGCGTTGCTCATTTTTCAAGTCTGATGCTTCCAAAAATGCCTAATGTCTTTACAGACTCAGCGTATAAAATCTACAAATAGCTGAAGAAGAACGGTGATAACAGTTCCTCTTTAATGCACGAAAAATAGAAAAATAGTCTAAGTTCCCAAAAGAACTCACAGAGCAAGTTTTAAACGCAATTCAGCTGACGCTTTTTTACTCGCTAAATCAATTAATCTTATTAACAGTTGACTCGTCTTAGCTGAGTCATACTTATATGTGGTAATGTGTAACATACGCTACTAGAAGCTTGAGGAAAAATCGGTAGTGGGCTTCCTAAAATGTGTTTTCTCGAATCTTCCAGAAAACTGCAAACTTAACGGCAATTCGTCAAGTCCCGTCGTTAGCATAACTGCCTGTATCTCGGATCCACCTGAGCTAGATTTAAAATTAAATACTGCTGTACTCAGAATTGAAAAATCTATAATTTCGTGTACAAAATATATAACCACATATTTAGTTAAAAGCAAAATTAAATTATGACTCTTACATGAATAACTAAACCTGAATAATTGATAAAATAATACAAAATGTTTCAACAATACATGAAAATAACAATTCCTTAAAGTGAATTTAAATACTTGAAGAAATTTACAAAAATATGGTTCGGACAGCAAAGGCACCAACACCTCCTTACTTTCAATAACCATATAGTAACTCATATAGAAGAAGAACCCATAGTCGATTAACTCAAAAGAAGAACCCATATAGTCGATTAACTCAAAAGAAGCATGTATGTCTATGTCATACTTTTGAGCTACGTTCGTGCTATCAGATTTTGGAAAATAAACATAACAGTATCCTAAGAAGGAATGTTTGTGGGAAGAAATTTTTAATTCAAATTTGTACCCGAAAGAGACTGATAACAAAGAATCTTAGAATGTAATTTAAAATTACAGATAAACATTTGTTTTATTGCAATCTGTTAAACTGTAGTTTGCGTCCTTAAGGAATATCCGTGTAATATCCAGAACTGCGATATGTTGTGTGGGATTAAAACTGGGCAGCATCGAATACAATTATTTACAACCTGATAAATTTCGAAGAGTTTTGAGTAGCTTACGTTATTACATCATAAACTTTTTTTCTGCCTGCTTGTCAATTGAACATTTTCATCTGGCTGAAATTTAAACCACCGACAGAGCCTCATTTCTTTCAGGAATTTTATATATCGATTTACTTTTTTTATTGTTTCCATGTTTTCCCTCATTTCAAAATTATGTCTTTTCCTTTTCTTTGCTTCTCTTCATATCCTGCAACAAATAACCTGTCATTTAAGCTGGAGGTCAACTGTCCTATGAATTTCCAACCCTCCTATCTAATCAAGTTTGTGGAGATCCCAGATTTTATCGCCGGAATCCCATCACAAATACAGAACTCAAGCTCTTATATTTCTTTGATATTTCGGAAAGAAAAACATTTTCCCGTATTCCTCGGAACTGTCTCTGGATTTGCTCAACGAGAGACAGCGCCTTTCTTGGACGGAAAAAATATTAAATGAATTATGTATGAAGTGAATCGCAAGTTCTCCATCCGCTGTTGAATCCACATTTTCGGTGTTGACACAACGTCTTCCTGCGATTCCTCGTCGCAAAACGTGCAGGAAATCGCACATTTTTAGGTTTTTCTGAAAGCAGAATATTATTTTTTAGTAGTTCTTCCCAGAAGAGAAACATTACCTTCTTTCCGTGAGAGCTGAGAATATTTTAATCCCTGTCTTTATATTTATTCCACTTATTATGTCTGCAAGAGTAAACAATGAAAGTATGATGGTAACGATGCAACATATGTTCCAAATTTCAATTGAAAATCGATATAGAAATCATATTAAAAAAGCGTTTGTTGCAAAATTAAAAACAATTATTGCATTAGGCTCGAAGAGTTTTCTGTAAATGATTTTAATTTATTTTGTTGATAGTTTCATATTAATGAATGGAAAGAAGAAGATTACTTAAACAATGGAAACTTTTCCCACATCGTAAATTTCTCATTTTCATTTAAGTATCGATTGGCATTAGCTGAGGTGTTCCGTCTTCCTGAAATACAAACAATCTGATTGATTTGACCCTATAATCCTATACCGTGGCCACTTTTCTCCATTTATTATACTAAAATGATCTTTCTACAGCAGAATATTTAGATTTATTTCTTGAAATTTTCTACTTGTTATTGCAAATGGCCGGACATTTCCAATTTAATGTGCTTTTCGGAAACGACCAAAACTCATCCGTCAGTATTGAGCCGTTTCATTTCCGAGAAATGTGCCTAAAGTATACAGGAGTGGATGACAGGGCCACATCAGTGTGAAAGAGAAACTTCAGGCTAATTTTGAAGAAGAACACTTTGGATGACCAATACCCATTCTTCCCCTACAGCTACTCTTCTCGACAGAACTTCCGATTAGACAACATTTTAAATGGCCCCATGCTGGAAAGATGTCATACACTTATATCAAACATCCCAGACTCGGATCTAAGCTTGTGTCAGCCGACTCCTCTACCACAATATCAATAACGCAGCTTTCTTGAAATGTTTACTGATCAATATATACTCTATCATGCTTTCGATTTGATAGTACTTATAAATTTGTTCTGTGCAAATTTAGACTCAAAATGTAAGATAAGTAACAATGGGTCTACAGCAATTTAGTATGCTATTGCACTGGCAAAGAAATGGTTAGTGTTAGTTAATCCAGATAATAAAGTCAGATGCATTCAACGTTGCTTACAGACCTTGACAATTTCTTGACGGTACAATGCAAATGTCTATTCTGCAATCCAATTCAGTCCACATTTGTATCTTCATACTATATAATATCTGATTCACTTTGTCATACTCCTAACAATGTGTTAATCCAGGTTCATTAAATCTTGAGATATAGGCTATACAAGGACCTAGCCCCAAAGGAAATATCACATTATTTTATGTCCAGTGATCAATGCATCAGTATGAAACTGGATGGATCATCTGCAGATGCACGGCCAATCTACCTATCGGATAACATCTCATTGAAACAGACACAGTTACCCTTTGACAGCAAGATGGATATCTGCAAATTAATGTAATCGCAGCTACTCATTATCATAGCTATTACGCAGTTCACTATGCAACGTTGGTTCGGTATATGGTAATCTTCTAACCCAGACACTGAAAGTTGAGTTTCAGGCGTGGTATGAAAGTTGGAACATAGTGAATTTGAAAAAATTCTGAAATAGTTTAAAGTTCTAATGTTGATTACCATTAATTAGGCTACCGTATCCCTTTCCCTGGTTGTGTAATTACTCAAATCCAGGAGTTAGTAATGACTCTTTTTTTTTAATTGTTCTAGCCTTTTGGTGTTATTCTGATACAATGTAAACAATGAAAGGTGGTAAAAGTAGATTCCCTTCAATACCTTTCATTGGGCTATTTAATTTATCTCATCTTGTTCTCCTAGTGTTTCATGTATTATTTTAAATGGATATGAAAAAGAAGAACTATTCTCAATTCCCATATTCTATCCGAATACCATTAATACATTGAAACTGCTAACTTCACTTACCGTTCAGAATGCAATGCGGTGAGTTAATCTTTTGTTTCGATTTTGTCATGTACGTTGAAAGAGATTTACCATATTTGTTTTCAAAGTGAAAAAATTAAACTAATCAGAAATAGTCGTTTAAGAATATATTTTAATGAAAAACTGATTAATCTTACATCATCTAAATTTTCTCAGCTTGTCAGTGGGTAATATTCCATCAGAGCGGCGTCAGTTAAAAATGAAGAAAAAATGAGTAGAAAACAATGCTACAACATCACGCCAAATATCGTGGCTCCAGAATTTAACTTTGGTCTTAAAATCATCCGATGAAGTTAACTTGTGACTCAGACAAAGTTCTTATACGGCTTTGTTACATACGTTCTTGCTGTGAAAAAAAGGATTGAGAACCAAAACATAGTTTGAAGGTTTGTGTATTTCTTTCCTCAGTGCCCTTTGTTTTACATATCTGTGGTGTCAGGAATTGATGTCCATTGAATTTTGCCAACTTCAGTTAGAAATCAGCGATAGTACGACAATAGATTGGAATAACTACTTTAAAGTTTTTTCAGAAAAAGAAGAAACAACGATGAACGTGTTCTTCTGGAACAATGGATATTCCGGGATTTATGCCGGGAAAGCAAAGAATGTTTCCTGGTCGCCATTCCCGATCGTTGTGCTATAACATTGATGACTGCCATTCAAGTAAATATCGCGGATGACAGCGTTGCATTTTCAGACTGCTGGAAAGCATGTAAGAAACTGGAATTAAGGAATGCTGGGTATGAACATTTCACTGAAAATAACAGTTATTTTTTTGTAGATCACAAAACTGGATGCCATGCCCAAACTGTGGGGCAGTACTACATGAAGAAATTAACGTCAGCGGGGGTCACTTGTTTAGACTGAATTCCGTTTTCCTTCATTACTTTTTATTTGTGTGTAAAATATTAAAGATTAAAAACTAAAAGCAAAATTAATTTTCTCTATGAATTAAGAAATAAAAAAATTACTTTTTTACGGAAATAATTTTTTTAGTCTTTTAAACTCTATTACTATTTCATAATTTTATATTTGGCAACAATTAGTGGCAAAAAAAACTGCCCATTTTTTTAACTGTCGCAGCTCTAACGGAATAATTCCTCCAGGGAATCTCTTTTATTAATCTGTGTAAGCCTTCAGATTTAGCTGCCCAAAATTATCCGAATATATTCTCATCCATAAACCAAACTAATTGAGAAGTACACAAAATCTAATTCAATTTTATTCTTTTCGTAAAATCTGATGCATTATTTGACCGTATATTATTTTTCCCGCTTCTATAAAGGCTTTCTGCTAAATTTTGAAATTCTGTCTTTCTTTCATCACAGAAGAACTGAAGAATTAAAAATATCTTCGTAGAATATTAATCGCTAATCTACAAACTGATCGATCTTACTGGCACATCTGGTACTCTTTCACTCTCCAGAAAGTGTGTCAAATATCTAAATGAAATCGATCATAATAATAATGGATGTTTTTCCTAGCTTGTAACTCTCTCTCTAGCTTTCTCTATACGCCTTCAATCCAGAAGAATTGGAGGCAAGCTGTACCAAGCTCAGTTAAGTTCTTCATTTACTACATTATTATATTATTCTTTGCATAGACTTTTCTTGTGATAAGAAACATAATATACAGTGTCCACAAAAGTCCTTACTGTCGGTCTTTATTTTTGCAACCGTTGATAGTAAACATATTTTTCAAGTCACAAAAATCTTTCAAATGACGCCAATATTCCTGCATTCGTGTTTTCAAATTAAAAAAATTAACTTCGTATAAAGTATGAAATCTAACATTTACACGTTTTTCCTGCACCTGTACTTGTATTCAGGGAAATTTTGTCCTTGTTATAAGAAAATTAAACCCAAAAAGTATGACTCCCGTATGAAAACAATTGATCAAGACATTCGCTATTAAAATCGAAAATCATATTTAAAGGCTGCACTCAAATTGAAGAACGAAATGATTGCAAACTAAGTAACTAAAATTAAAAAAAGGTTTACAAAAATGTTTCTGATTATATGACATTTTATGACGAGCATTCCTTTGTAGATTGTTATGAAAACTATTGATCGATGTACCTCCACCAAAAGTATATAAATATACGTATATATATATACATATATCCACTTTGTTGCTCTGCTCAGTGACCTCAGTTTTTTTATTCTTATATATTGGTAAATGGGCCATTTTTTGCTTTAAAAATGATTGAATTATGCTATTCTTATCTTCCGGTTAAGTTTTTATGCTTTTAGTAAATCTCCATGCAAGAATTATAGAATTATCAACAATTTAAAAGTTGTTTAGGCGCGGCTAAGCCTAACTATTTTTCCCGTGAAAGCCATACTTGTTTATATATGAAACTTAGCAGAATAATGAATTTGCTGCCAATCTAGAGAAATGAAGCTTCACAACAACAAAGATAAAGCCTTCTTTTATTATTGCGAATTAAATCATGCTTAATCCGTTCAGTAATTTATTCGGAGAATAATTGTTAAGATTTACTTCGTAATTTTTAATACACACATTTTGAGTTTTTTTGTCTTTTTGCCTTGTCGCGAAGTGAGAACTGAATAAATTGAATAAAAAATAGTAAATCGTCTGTGAAAAACTGAGTTTTTTTCGGTTGTTTAATTTCTTTTATACATCGTTTTAGATTTATTATAGTATTTGTATAGAACATGTGGCAACGATTAGATAATTCTCCAAACGATATGCATAATTTTTGTGCATTCTGAGTTATAAAATGAATAAGATGTAACGCTGTTTTAAGTGAAGCTAGCGCCAGAGTGTCGCTATGGTAAACAAATATAGTGAATTTTAAAGAATGCATTTAGTCAGTGATTATTATTATTTTGGTTTATGCGCTATCGATGAAGCAGATTTAATTCAGTCCAATAAGTTTAAATGAAGTGCAAGTGCGTATAATTTAATATTCTGTGCTAGAAGTCGTGTAGTGTACACATTAGATTTTTTTTCGCAACAGAAAATGATATTAAGCGTGGAATTCCGTAGCTTAAATTTTCTTCCACAAATATCTCTCTTAATGCAAGTAAAATACTTTCTCAGATTAAATTAACGAGAAGACCTTTAAAGCACAATAGTGTTATGGAATAAATCTATCTGAAGGTATATCTAGATAAACTTTAAAATGTTTATATAAGCAGTGTATTTTTCATTAGTAGAGAGCTACAAACAAAATGTATTAAAACACAAAATATTTGATATGATATTAATGTAAAAATGAGGAATATATGAACTTTGATTTAAAACCATTCCGTATATCGTTCAATAACTGTATTCCTGATACTGTATGCCAACTACTCTGTATTCCTGAACATATGGAGCGCAGTGGAAAATGCTTGTTAACATAGGTAGTGAACAGTTTCTTGAAATGCAAAGCAATCCAAGGGGTTTTCTAAAATTCGTGAAAATAAAACATGGCATTAAATACTAGAAAGGCAGAAAAAGACGAGCATATTTTCTTCCTTTCAACGAGGAAGAAGTTTAAACTTAAATCATGTGTCTGTACCACTTCCAGCTGGAACTGTAAAATTTTTCATTTTCAACCTTTCCCATACATCTAGAAATATACTGAGAAAGAAAGAAAGCAGAAATAAAGGCTTGGATATTTATGATATTAGAGAACTGTTGAATATTAAAGATTGGACTCTGAGTCAAACTGAATTAGTTAGGATACTTTTTTAAGATTAGCCATACTATTAAAGAGAAAACTGTCACAGTATTTGGTGAGTCTGCTGCTAGATTATGTGGAAATGGAAAATATATGTTAAGATATATGGTGGTTTTTAAATGGAGTACGTTTTCTTTAATATAATGGCTGTTTTTGTTTTAAATTTAAGACTTCTGAATGCTGGCTGTAAGGTTGTTTGAGTGGATTTCCCACGTGTAATGTAAAACGAGAGAGATTGCCTTAGAAACTTCTTCACGAAAGCGTCCTTCTCCTATTCCTCCTCCGTGTGCTTTGTCATATTCGAATAACCTAACCCAACCTTGTTTTAATGTTGACCACTCTTTCATTGCTCAATACTTTTTCATATTTTTAGAATGCCCATAGTAGGAACGGTAGTAAATCATGTTATATAATTTCCAGTCGTGTATCTAGATATTTATCAAGGTAAAATGCATAAATTAAAATCATTGTCGCTAATTAATTAAAAGGTAAAATGCATTACTCTTCCCAAATGAGTTAATATTTCAGCCCCTAATAAGAAAACAAGAAACGTGAATTTTAGCAGTAATGCATACTGTATTCTTATAAACAAAGTATAAAACATTTTTAACGTTAGAAACGTCTTTAAAGGAGTATTTTCCGAATTCTTAAACTGCCCCAATCGTTTGGTTAAGTCATTCTCTCATGCATGTATCACCCATACACTTTGCTAAATGTTACTATTGCACGAGGTATAAGGTGTTTATCTTTTACTCAACCTCATGCGTCACCAATTCAATTCATCGCAAATTGGCAAAATGCAAAGTCTTCAATTTTTGTAATTCAATGAATGTGCTATTGCCTTAAAAAACTGGGTTGTTGGAAACCAGTAGGAATTTCTTAGCACTTCAGATTCCTATTTCAATTTTAATATTATTCAATAAATATAATTAAACGTGTATGTAATATAAAAGATATATAAAGAATATATATAAAGAAGAAAGTCTGTTCGTTTGTCCTTTAATAACTCAGTGACTGCTACAGCTATCGTCACCAAACTTTCTACAATCCTTTTCTGGGTCCTGGAGAAGGTCGACGTCTGTTTCTTTTCAAAAAAAATAAACAAAATCAGAGATGTTAATTAAAAACTCGGAAAAAAGATAATTTTCGCCCTCATTTTTCCGAGTGGCATCAGTCTCGCAAGAGGGAGATGAAAATCTGCTTTATTTCGAAAATTGTTGCCACTCTCGCTTTCAAATCCTAGAGTTTGTTAATAAAAAGTTTTTAAGTTTTACGACGAAATAAAAATATTATTGCCGAACCTTAAATACATTATTCCCGATTCCAAATATTCGTGGGAAGCCATTTTGACTATTCCTATTTTCGTACGACTTTAATCAGCCGAAATATTAATTAAAAACTCTGAAAGCGCTCATTTTCGCACTCATTTTTCCGAGTGGCAACAGTGTTGTCGCGCGTTAGAGATAAAATGTTTTATTTCGAAAAGTGTTGCTACTGCTCGCTTTTGTTATGTAATATTGTTCCTTAATTTTGATTATCAGTTATTCACTGTTTCTTAATTTTGATTTCCAGCAATTGAATTTTATTAATTTGATTTTATTTGTTCAGTTTAAATAATTGTAGTAAATTAATTTCTTTTTAAGCTGTAATTGTTAAGTTTAAATTTAAGTTTGGTCGTGTTAATCTTTCTATCCTTTAAAGTGAGATTTGGTCTTAACTTTTAAATTCTGCTTAAAAACTTAAATTTAGTTATCTGGTTTTATTTAACTGTTTGTTTAGAGGTTCTTGTGGTACATGCATCGAATATTACTTTGTTTCTTTGCCATTTTTAATTAAATACAATGACACATCATACTTTTTATGAAGTGTAATATGCTATTATACGAACTTTCAAATGATGTCATAAGTAAAACAAGTTGTACAATGAAATAAAAATAGCATTGCCAAATATTAAATACAATAGTTTTCCAAAAATTCGTGGGAAGCCTTTTCGACTACACCCATTTTCTTACGACTTTAGTCAGCCGAGATAATAATTAAAACTTTGAAAACATTAATTTTCGCCCTCATTTTTCCGAGTGGCACCTATCTCGCGCGTTGTAGATAAAAATGCTTTATTTCGAAATGTGTTGCTATTGCTAGCTTTCAAATCGTGCAGTTTTTTAATCAAAAATGTGTAAGTTTTACAAAACCTGTATGTAGTGTAAATGTTTGTATATTTGTTTGTTCGCGCTATTGATTTCTGATCAATTATAATGATTTTGTCAGGACTGAATGTTCTGTGCATACTTTTGGCGAACATATTCGTGAAGTAGTTAAAGTCCTGATCTTGAATAGGGAGTTGAATGCAGCTATGTTCTGTGGTAGAATACTGTGGTTAAGTGGTAGAATAACTGCACGTAAGAAAGATTTAAAATCCTCTTTTATCAAACCACTATTATATACAGCCACTTCCCAACTCGGGAGGGATAACAGAAAATAATGACCGCACTTGGGTATAACTTGAACAATCAAATAATTTAAAATAAAAATAGAAATTAAGTAGTCGTTGCTTACAGCGCTAGGAACGCGAGGTTGGCCTCTATGCTAAACGATCAATGGTTCGTAGCAAGATTTAGCTAATACTAACGCACTTAGATTATTTCAATAAGTAATAGCGTAACAGGCTTAGAATTTAAATACTAGCTAGTCAGGTGGACGTCGAACAGAGCCGCAGTGATCTGAGACTAAAAGCTCTCTCACACACTGAGAAGTTCCTTGCTAACCTTTAAATACAAAACTTGGCTCCACTTCAATTAGCATAAAGCTGAAATGCGCGCTCATTCTAACGGGGAAAGTTGAAATAAGAACTCATAGGAAAGGGAAATTAAAATAAAACTTTGTTAGTTTAAACTAAAGCCTTACAAATTTCTTGCCATATTTAATCAACCAAAGTTAAATGTAGGGGAAATATTGGATGGAATATAAGCTTTTACGAGCATTTGGATAGAAAAACGAAAATCATTAAAGATCGCGTGCTGTTGTTGCTGATATAATGAGTTTCTTTTTCTATCGAAATTTTTATGTGGGTTTCGTATCGCATCAGACTGAAAAATGTATGACTATGAATCGTATTTTTTGCATCGTTATTAGAGAAGGATTACAGCGGTATGGTTCTCTCTGTTGTTAAATGCATTACTCTCAATCTAACTTAACTGGCATCTGGACTTCCGCTAGTTTATAATTAATCAACTTGATATTTTTTATAAATACGAGAAACGTTATCATAATTAGCATAAAATATTCCTAATGTCATATAATTACGTACATAAGTACCAACTGATCTACTCAGAAATGAGTAATTACTCGCTGAAAAACTTGTTTTATCTCCTTAACAAATGCATGCATTGTTTGTTGTTTCATTATCTTTATCGTAAATGCAATTATGTAATTTGCAAGATGCTATCTGACCGGTTTCTCGTAATTGCCAGCTTCTTCCACGAGAGTCTGTTAACTAAACTGAATCATCTCGAAACTGTAAAGTAGGTAAAAGTTAGCTAATCCGAAAGTATGATAATATCTGAAATATGAACGAACTCATGCTTTCAAAAGCTTAGTTTCCTAGGCAGATAATGTTTTTTAAGTTGAGAAATTACGAGTATAGTATACTAAAATAAAATGCAAAACTTGCACAAAAAAAGGGGAGCAGTTCTATATCTCTCGTTCTGCTAGACGATTCTCAAAATTAAACTTGCATTCTCTATGTCTCGAAATCGTGACGTAGGATTTATATTAGATTTATATATATAGCATTATTCTAACATAGGTATTTTGACACGAAATCGGACTTTTCTGAAATAACATATCAATATTTCCATATTTTCATTCTAAGACTCAAATTATGCCTAGGTATTAATTTTTGGTGAGAAATTCATGAAAAAATTAAAAAATTTATCTTGGCACATTTTTTTTCAGTTTGCGCCAAGAATTTAGAAATTGCAAAGTTGTCAGGACTGAGTGTTCGGTGCATACTCTTGGCGAACATATTCGTGAAGTAACTAAGTCCTGATCTTGAACAGGGAGCTGAATGCAGCTGTGTTTTGTGGTAGAAAACTGTGGTTAAGTGGTAGAAGAACTGCACGTAAGAAGGATATAAAATCCTCTTTTATTAAACCACAATTATTTACAGCCACTTTCCAACTTGGGAGGGATACAGAAAATAACGACCGCACTTCGGTCTAAACTGAACAATCCGATAATTTAAACTAAAACTAATTAGAAATTTAAGTAGTCGTTGCTCACAGAGCTATAAACTCGAGGTTGGCCTCTATGCTAAAGGGTGCGTAGCAAGATTTAACTAGTACTAACGCACTTAGATTTACTTCAGTAAGTAATAGCGTAACAGAGCTACGGCTTAGAATTTAAATACTAGCTAATCAGGCGAACGTCGAATAGAGTAACAGGGGTCTGAGACTAAAAGCTCTCTCACACTGAAAGGTTTCTACCTTTCGTTTAAATAGAACTTGGCTCCACTTCAGATTTGCATAAAGCTGAAACGCGCGCTTATTCTAACGGGAAGTTGAAATGAGAACAGATAGAAAAGGGAAAACTAAAATAAAACTTTGTTAGTTTAACTAAAACCTCACAAATTCACTCAACAAGCATCTTAATTTATAGCAACCTATTTTCCGTTCCTTTTTTTCACTGCATACGAACATAAAAAAAATCATCGTTCATAATTCCAAATAATTTTAACAAAGTGCATAAACCACATTTGGCGTTATTGTCTATTATAACAAATATTTTACATTTCAAAATGCGTCAATATGTAAATTTACTTATGTTTCAGGAAATTTTGAATAAAAAAATCTAATTGTTTTCAGACATGATTAGAAATACATTCACTTTAGGATGGTAAAACATTTGTAGGTTATAATTCAAAATTGTTCTCGAAAAATTTATAAAGATTATTTTAAAATACAGAGTCTAAAAATAAATCATGAAAAAGGGCAAATCTTTATTTGGAATGATTCTAAATTTCGAAATGTGAAAGGAAGACTCAAATAAGTTTAATAAAAAAGAGATGCTAATTAATATATACCAAATTCAACTAACATGGAGGAACTAAAATTTTGAATTAATTTTTTAAAAATTACTCCAGCGATTTATACAAAGCACGGCACTTTGGCCTTATTTGAGTCATAGAATCGGAATATAGAAAACATTGGTATGCTGTTTCAGAAAAAGGTCCGATTTTGTGTCAAAATACCTAGAACAATGCTATATATAAATCTAATATATATCCTAAGTTGGGATTTCGAGACATGTAAAACGCAAGTTAAATTTCGAGCACCGGTTTCAGTAGAACGGGAGATACAAAGCTGTCCCCCCCTTTTTTTTGGCAAGGTTTACATATCTCTTTTTCAGACTATTGCTGGGTAGAAAGCAGTAAGCAAAATCTTTCAAATAATAAAATTATGGTAAAGCCAAACGTTTCAATAATTTTATTGAATAATTTGCATTTCTAATATTGTCTCAAAGGATGAATAGCTTAAAATTTATTATCCTAATGCATCGGCTTATGAAACGAGATTTTTCAATTTTATTTCTCAAAATCGTGTTATGTGTATTTCAGAAATGCAGTTTTGAACAACCGAAAAATACAGTTTCAGTGGCCGCCGGTTGTTAATGAAAATAAAGAACTACGCAATTGTTATTCTCTCTCGAAAAATGCATTCTTTCCACTCAACCGAAGAGTATTGCTTTGTTTCTAAACATAAACTTTGCGTAGCGTTTTCACAACGAATATCATTACACTTTCTTCTTTATCATGGAAGAGGTTTCTTTCCACAAAATGCATCAACAAAATGAGGTTTTCAATTGTATACATTCCCCTTGGCAAATCAAAGGGAAAAGTTTCCCGCTTCAAAATGCGCATGCGATCAGAAGAACATTCACTTCTTGTTTGGAAAGAAGCACCGAATGAAAAAATGGGCCCCGAATTTCTACTTCTTGCGATAAATTGCTTGTAGACGCTCCTTCTAACCTACTAGAGGAAGACTGTTTGAATAACACTCGCTACGTTTCTAAAAAGTTTTTGCTCTTAGAATGCCTTCTTCTGCAAAACAAAGGAACAAAAGAATGTTTTATCCTAATTCTTGAGGACTTGATTTCTTTTTCTTTCTAGTTCTTTATTGTCAGCATGAGATTCCAGCTTTTGAGTTGAAATGGTTTAGTTTCGCTTATATCATTACTATACTGATGCATTTGCCCCTAGACTCCAGTTTGTATTTTTTCATTATCTAGAGTCGAAATATTGATGGAAATGCTTTCAGATAATAAAATGCATATACTGGGAATTTAAATACCTTTAAACACTAAACGTTGCTTAGACCTTAGCTTTCAATACAAGTTGAATAAAAGAAATGCTATTTTTCTTTAGGAGCTGCTTGCATGAATGAGTAGTTTGATGCTTATCAAAGTGCTCTTTTTAAGGATGCTCCGTCGAGTAATCCTTATCTTAAAGCAGTACTAATTTCGTAATGTTAAGTTTCAAAATAGAGACTATACACAAAGGCATCGAGATCAAAAAACATCAGACGGTACACGTAGAAAACATTCAGTGGCAAGTCATTCACATCAATAATTAAACTCAAAGTACAATATGTTCAATACATTCTCTGTGGCAAACGGGCTGAATGCATGGGCGTTTTCGTAGTTTTTCCCATGTGTAATCTGTATGCGTGGCAGTTTTCTTTAGAATATCCTAGATAGAGAATCAAAGTAGAGATTAATAGAGAATCGAAGCCATCCCTCCTAATATGAAGATAGCCCTCGAGTGCTTTGTCATAATTGAATAAACTGAACCAAACCAATACATTCTTCCCTTTCATCTTAAAATGTCCAAATAAAAAACTTACATTCTTCTAACAGTCGCAAAACGTAAATAATTTACTTCTTCCTCCTTCGTTATCATGAACTGTGCTCGAATCCATGGCACTGGAGAATGAAATGTGAACACTACATTAGTTTGAAGCCCAAGCAAACGTGGAGGAAAACGAAAAATAAAAATGCTAAAACTTCAGTCTAAACAAAAATGTCAATCAATCACCTTATAAATATTTGCTGGGTATTGAGAGGGATATACATGACCTAATCTTTAGCTGCTTTCGTCAAACACTGACAACTGACAATACATCTGAATTGCAGTACATCAGTACTCATACTATGTAGCTGATTAAATCATAAAGGCATGCTAACGGTATGTTTTGTCCAATATCTGCGTGACCAGTCAATACTGCATGATGAGCGATGCATGCTGAAGTTGAGCCTAATAATATTACCTCTGTCATTTAACATATTATCAGACTTTTATTGCTAAGAGATAACCACTTTTCTAGATTGCTGAGAAGAATCTCGAAGACTTAGGTTAAATAAGTTGGATGTAGCAAAGCGTATGAAGGCTACCCAAGTGCACAGATGCTTTCGTGAAGCACATTCGATGTTAACGTGATTCGTATTTATGTTACACGTTCTAAGACTAGAAAAACCACCGATGCAAGCAGTCCAATGAAGCTATACTGGACTCAAACTAATGGCCTTAAACACTCGAATTGGTGGGGCAAGCTCTAAAGATAGAGGAAAAAGATACAAGATGTAAATTACTGGTAACACATGTTCTACAGCAACATTATTACAGTTTATGTACACTCGCTTCCAAAAGTTAAGCACGAAGATATAATATGAAAAAAAATCAACAAATACTACTTTAATTGACACAAAATTCGCCAGAAAAGTAGCATATATATTTATGGATGAAGCAAAATCAATAATTATATACAGAAATGAAAACAATATTAAATTTTTATAAGTTATCAGATAATGAGATACTGGAGACTTAAACAGAATTATGTATAAAGTGAAAATAAACTGCATAAAATGAAAAAAGGACATTAACAGGGTATGTGATCCCCCTGATCTGTATACAAAGTTTACACCTTGTGACCATGCTTTCAATTAGGTGGTCAACCACCGCAGAATTAAGCAATTGCCATTCTTCTTGTAGAGCAGTTTCCAGCTCAATAAGAGTGGCTGGAGGTGGGAAACGGGAAGATACAGCACGGCCGAGAGCATCCCAAAGATTTTCAATGGGATTAAGGTCGAGGGAATATGCTGCCCACGCCATACGCGCAATCCCTTCACTCTCCAGCTAGTCATCGACGATGTCAGCTCTTTGGGGAGGTGCGTTATCGTCCATTAAAACAAAAGTAGGGCCAACTGCTGCAGCGTACAATCTCACAATGGGTTCTAGGACTTCATCTCGATACCGGACAGCCGTCAAAGAACCCCGTTTAAAGATGTGCAGGTCGATGCGCTATTGTAATGAAATTCCTGCCCACATCATAATACTTCCGCCTCGGAATGAGTGATGTTCGGTGATGTTTTGGGACTGTTTGCGTGTTCGTTGTTCACGTCATATCCTTATACGCTTGTCATCTGGCTTCAGAGAAAATCTTGACTCATCAGTAAACATGACATTGCCCCAGTCAGACACATTCCAATTGACATGTTCCCGGCACTACTGTAATCATGCTCCTCTTGACTGGACGGATAGAGGAACACAGACTCGAGGTACCCGGGCGTACAGTTCACTCATATATAATCTTCGGCGTACAGTAGCTGCAAATATCGCCTTACCAATGCACACTGTAACCATAGATGTCACACGTGTGGAGGTCGCTCTGCGATTCCGCTTGGGTACAATAGCAATATATCGATCTTCCGCGGGGGCTGTAACCTTTGGGCGACCGGCTACGGGCCTTCGGACAACTGTCTGTGTAGTTTGGAATTGTTTCCATAAACGTGAAATTACAGAATAATGAACGCCGAAGAAAAGAGCAACATCTGTGATCGACTGTCCTGCTCCAATGCACCCCACAGCACACCAGCGCTCAGAATCTTCCATTCGTCTTCTGGAAGTCATAGAAACACGTATGTCTTGAAAACAAATTGTACAAAAGTTTTAAACACCTTCTATAAGCAATTACAATCAACTTCTGTAACCCTTCATAAAGCTGGCTTCTTATTCTGGTCTTCTTATAAGACTGCCCTTTTTGCATATTTCTTGACATGAAAGCGCGATTGGCTGTTACCTAACATATTTGCATACTTCCATCTACCTCTGCAGCGATTTGCATCCTCTTCAATTCTGATTGGCTTCCGGAAATTAGCATTTTACTGTCCGTGCTTAACTTTTGGAAGTGAGTGTATTAATAGATTTGATAGTCTCTTATACCCCATCCAGTCACGTCTGGTTTGCTAAATTAAAATAAAAAAATAAAAAGTTTGAATGTAACTCGAGTACTGATGTTTTAGGTAAATAAAATACAAGTTGCCACAGCTAGTCTAAATAAATTTAAATATTGGTTAAGCAAATGTTATCTACTTATAAAATACAGGATACATGATTAATAAAATTATATTTCACAAGGAAATTTTATAAGCAAAATATCGCGGTATAGGTATAGAAGTTTATTTATTTTAGAGCTTCAAAAATGTCATATCTAATGCAGCAGTTTAAAAAGCTAGGAATCTGTGTTTTAAAAGAGCAAAATAAACGAGCTGCTGTCACTGTAGTCTTAAAAATTTGAATTCATCAATCTTCATTGCTTTCACTAAAAATATTAATTAGTAAAATTACTCATACCCTATAACAAGTACCTTTATTTTGATCGAAAAAAGTTGGTAGGAAACTTATGCGTAGCTCAAAAATTATTCAAGTATAATTCTTCCTTTTAAAATTTAAATGATACATCCAGCATTTATAATCCAAACCAAAAGAAATTGGATTGAAAGACCCTTCAAAATCAATTCATCCGTTCTTAATTAAAATTAAGTCGTTATTTCTGGATACGTATCTTGATATAAATATAAGTAATTTATTTGAAGGGGAATTCTAACACACCAAAACGACGCAGTGACAGAATATTGAGAACATTCAACAACAAATTCGCCGCATTTGAAATAATTTTTGATTAATCTGTGAGCATTTAACTTCGATTTTTGTTTACTCGCATTTCGAATAGTGTCATTCTAAGCAGTTCATTACACTGATTAAACACAGAAGTTTAAGGCGAGTTATTAGCACACGACTGATTAGCAAGAACATATTCGGTTTGCAGTCTTTTCGAGTGGAATGTTTCGATGCGTTAAATTTATATTCTTTCATAAATATTACCTGTTTAGAGAACTACTGGCAGTTTGCTAAACTAACACGAAATTTCAAAGTTTAATAAACGCTGTAGTAGTATGTCTTTCCCATCCCCTCTTTATTGAAGGACATTTATTAGGGAACAACTATGTATTAGTTTGCATAATTGTGAAATTCTTCCTTAAAATAATTTTTGCTGACATTTCGCTTACAAATTATATTTATACAAATTGATCCTACATGTGAGAATTCATTATTTGTGCTCTATGAATTCTTACGTTAGAGTCACATATAGCGAACCCAGTCCTTCAAGTCAAACCGCAATCCATTAATTTATCAATCATGCTTCCTGGCAAGCTGACAGTTCTAAAGGCTGTTGAGTCATAAGGTTTTTATAATATATCTTTCAAATTATGGCAATAGGGATCTTATGTGAAACTTATCTACTTAATAACGCTGATACTTCTTAGCAGCGTTATTAAGTTTAGCCATCACTGTGCAGGGTGTTTGTAAATGAATATCGGGGTTTTAACACTTTGTTTGATTTATTACATAAAACTTAAAATCATAATTAATACATGTAATGAAAGAGCAATTCAAAACAGTTTCTTTTTGTTGGCCCGTGCATGCGCCAGAAAGCGCTAGTAGAAAAATAACGCCTGAAGAACAGAAAGCTTTTTGTGTTCTGCAGTTTGCAAAGACCGAATTTGTAGATAATGTGCAACGTGCGTTCCGGATTCAGATTACAGTTCAGCCGTTCCAGTTCAGAAGTGGTCCCCAAGTGATAATAATATCCGTAGATGGTATCATCAGTATGAAAATGTCAGCTGCCTTTGAGTACAGAAAGAGTACGGGACGACCGAGGGTTAGTGAAGAGAGTGTTCAGCGAGTGAGAGAGTCTCACGCGTAGCCCGAAGAAATAAGTTCAGAAAGCTAGTCTTGAATTAGCAATTCCGGTTACAACTGTTTGGAACGTTTTACGGAAACGCTTACATCTACGTCCTTATCATTTCCAACAAGTACAGACTCTAAAGCCTACAGACCATGGTTTAGTGCCAACTTTGCACATGAAATGTTGTTGCATGACGTGTTTTTGGATCACGTTGTTTTCAGTGATGAAGCGATATTTCACCTCAGCGGACATGTGAACACTCATAATGTGCAATCTGGAGCTCAAAAAATCCTCACGCAACAATTACACCATCAAACACTAACCAACGTTTAGGAAGAACTGGACTATTGACTTGATGTGTGCCGTGTGATGAAAGGTGCTCGCATTGAACACTTGTAAGCTTGTAGGTATAACTGTTTGAGCATGTATTAATTACAATTTTAAGTTTTACTTGATAAATACTACAAAGCGTTAAAACCTTGATATTCATTTAGAAACATCCTATATTATAAAATGTGCTGTCGCTTGGTGTAGTGAACTGTAGCTGCTGTAGTAAAAACTCAGTCAACAATAAAAGATGTACTTCCATAGCTCAGCTAACACACTATATTGCAGTTCATGACAAAAATCCAGTCTTCAAAAACGATGTATAAGCAATACAGACCAATGCGTCGGCGGTAGCACCGAACATTTCCTCACGAACTGTCCACCGACATCCAGCCATCGCCTCGGATTTCCGGACAATGCAGGTGATAGAAACTCATATCAACACTGTACTGTGAAACAAAAGGCACTTATCACAAAACTCCAGCCTATCACGGAAGCATACGGGCTGGATTTTTTTGCTGTTACTTAATTTAATTTTTCTCAATCGCACAGTATATCACCGCTGCCAATATGTAGTTTCTTTAAACCTCACTCCCACTTTTACTCCTATGCATTCCTTGCCAAACCACAAGAGGAAGCGGATTCTAGCACAATAGGAAGTGTGGGACTACACATGTCTAACTGTCCAATATGAAGGAAAGTACTGGTGTCCTCGTCCTCCGTTACCTGTTAGCTATAGTAAAAACTCAGTAGAATTTCTTGTAAGAAATGATACAGACTGTTGAAAATGTTTCTCAGAATCAAGAACGGAATGTCTAAAAGCAAACCAGAATATCAGATATTCTTATAAAATTATTTCGTGCACATGCAGATGAAACTTCAGCTTCTTCAAAATCAGAAGTTCCAGGCTAGCATAAGTTCTAGAATACTGCTGTATAGTATATTATTATTTGAAAACAGCCTATCAGAAAAGCCCAAGCTTATGCTGGTAATTAGCATGTTGGGGTGGGAAGGCACTCCAATAAAAAATCTCCGAAAGAAATGTCCTAAGCAGTCATTGAGGATTTGAAAGTGCAAATAAGCTCAGAATTTTGATTTCGAATACCGAAACTAAGATCATCGAAAAACAGGCGTTTCCTTAAGTGATGCTTGTAAGGTTTTAGTTAAACTAACAAAGTTTTATTTTAATTTAAATCTATCTATCTCTTCTCTGTTTCAACTTCCCGTCAGAAGAAGCGCGCGTTTTCAGCTTATGCTAATTTGAAGTACAGCCAAGTACTATTTAAACCAGAGGTAGAAACCTCTCAGTGTGTGAGAGCTTTTAGTCTCAGATCACGGTCATTCTGTTTGACGTTCGCCTGACCAGCTAGCAGCTAAAATTATAAGCCATAGTGCTTACTACGTGATTACATATTGAAATAAATTGAAGTGCGCTATTATCAGTATTTCTTGCTACGCACCCAGTATTTTTTGCTACGCACCATTTAGTTAGAGGCCAACTCCGCGATTTGCTCTGTGAGCAAAGTTTAATTAAATTTCTATTTAGTTTTAGTATAAATTTGCTTGATTGTTAAGTTAGGCCCAAGTGTGGTCTTTTACTTTCTGTATCCCTCTCGAGTTGGGAAGTGTGTAAATAATAGTGATTTAATAAAAGAGGATTTTAAATCCCTTTCAAGTGCAGTTATTCTCCAGCACAGTATTTACACCAGAACAAAGCTCATTTTCAGCTCCCTGTTCCAGATCAGGACTTTAGGTTAAGGAGTTACTTCAACATGTTCGGTAAAGCTATGCACAGAACACTCAGTCCTGACATGCTGAATACAATAGCCAGCATACAATGGCTTTTTAATTGCTTTGAATTCAAATTACAGTAGCTTTTGAATAGTTTTGAATTCAAATTGCAATAGCTTTTGAATTCAAATAACAATAGATTTTTGAATTCAATAGCTGATTGACTATTCAATTTTAATATTTAGCATACAGTGCTTAAAGCATAAAATTTATAAATTGCTACTGAAAGTTTTTAGTGATTTATAAAAGGGCACTTCACAGCTGGCTCAGTTCTTAACGGGGGTCATACGTTGGTCCTTATGTTTCATTTCTGGCGCTATGGAATATCTTCATAGAGTAGCACAATTCAGTGTAAATACCTTTGTTGTCTTACAGCCAACAGATTCCAAGTACGCCAAATAGCTGACAGACGAGTGTGCAGTATAGCTATTTTTTAAAAAATAAAACTCTGTAACATTCTTTTATCTTCTCTCCAAAATTCTCGTGTAAATATACCCATTAGTTTATGTTTTAGATTATGTTTGTTTTTTTAAATGTTTCAGAAGTTTTAGAAATGCTTTAGATTTATTTATTGGTTAAAATCAAGGTAGACTTTAGAGTAATATAGATTTTGAAGCTGAGTTATCTGCTCTCCTTACAGACGATGAATAATAATTTAGTTGCTATGTGTTCTAAGAACAAGAATCTGCAATAACCCTTTCTTTGCACACGAACAGGTTCCATTTGATTACTAGTGATTTTAGCTACAGGAGATGCATGTAGCTGTCAATGCAGACCTTTACGTAAGTAGAAATGCTTCATTTAGGCAAATGAAATATAGAGGAAGCATTCCTCGGCTTTATTTTATACTTTATATTACTGAAGTTGGACACACTTTTATTGTTACAGAAATTTAACTTTTTCATTAACAACAGAACTGATAACAGAAATTGGAATTAACCGGTCCCAAAACTAAAGTACTTCCTATCACTGGTATGCAGCACTCACCATGACCTGCCTGAACAAGATGACCTCATTACGAGCATCGCTAGCCAGAGTACTTATAGTTTGACCGCCTCATGAGCGCAAATACGCATGCGCCATTCGGACCGAATTATTCTTAGAATAGGGTGGAAAGGATGGGAACGTTTTCCTACTCCAGCATATCTCTTTTCAGAGATGAGAAGACTTTCACGTCGCATCAAGTAATAACGTCTCTTTTGGACAAATTTATGTGTTTTGGCAGAATGCCAGCCAGGGTTGCATTTGAAACGGTCGAACTATATTACCGAGTACAACTTTGTGAGCGTGATGTAAGATGTACCACCAAGATCTGCTCAATTCCCCCATGATGGAAGGTCACCTGCAGGTTGGTGACGGGCCCGTTTCCGGGGAACGTTGCTGCTTCCCGGAGCCGCAGAGGGGAAGACAACTGATAGCAGGCGGATTACATGATAATTTAGCGGAACTTGTTTAATTTGAGTGTAAATAACGTTTAATATTTGGATTAAAATCATTAGATACATGTTGAAAAATCTCGATGAGGGCGCAGAAGCTTTCTCTTGTTTCTTGCTCCGAAAATTCGAAGTGTCCTTACAGTGGCGCAGGATTAAAATGCATTCGATGTAAATTCATCATTACCTGGATTCGGCAGCACAGTCTACATATTTTTCCTTTATGCGGAGTAGAATATAAGAAATTTTAGTCTTTCTCACTGCTTGCTCTAGCGATGTAATTGATAGTCCGTCTGTATAGAAATCAGAAGATCCGGTGTTCGAATTCTAGCGAAGGTATCGTTGATGCTTTATGTCTTCTGATTTAAGAAAATTCTAAATATGTCTTCGTTGGCGATTGAATTCAAGTCTACTAAACGATAATTCGTCCCCACATGGATTTGTGTCTCCTTCTTTCTCAGTAACCCTTTAAATGGGAAACAAGTTAAGGAATTTTCTCTTTCCTCGTCGCCTGCCGTCTTTAAGCATTTGATAGCACTTCCAGCTAGCACTGGAAGACACGAAGTTCAAATCGCGGGTAGGGCTTTACTGCTAGAAAAGCCCAAAAGGCTCTACAGTATTGTCATCTTGATTAATTTCGTTAAGTGAATATTCAGATTTACAATATATTACAGTCTAGACTAATTTTAGTGACAGTGGGTCAAAAAGCTTCAATTTACGCTATAGAGTCAGTCTTTACTTCTAATGGAAGGTGGAAGGAAAAAAATATAAAACCAGCTTCATCCAAAATAATAATAATAATAATAAATAAATAAAAAATATTATGGAAAACAGAGATTTTTAATTTTAGCTAAGAAGAAATTATTCACTAAATTATTTATTACAGAAAAAAATCCAGTTTTTAATATTAAACGTCAAATGCGTTTTTAGAGACTTTTATAAAAACACTTCAAAAGAAATGTAGGCACATGGCTATTCATCAGTTTTAATATATTTCAAAACTAACATTTTGATATTTTACATCGAATAGCTATCATAATTTTACTGCTGTTCGGAATGGATTACAAACCGGAGCTCATAATAAAACGTATAAAACAACAGAATATTCACTACATAGAATATTTGTTTCCAAAGATGAAATTATAAAAAGTATTTCAATAAGGAACGATAACAATATATAAAAATAAAATGCTATATGTTTTATTCTCATATGTTTTATAAAATAGCAGAACGAGTGATTTTTAATTCCCATAAAACTGCTATTTTTATCTTAAAACTAGATATTCATTACAGCTTTTCATCATATTTTAATAAGCCCCGTACGATAATATTAAAACAAATGTTTAAAATTATATATCTGAAAGACTGATGAATATATTTAAGTAAATATATGCTAGAAAACTGAATAAGCGTCTGTTTTTTACCTCCGTTTTTACGAATTGAATATTTAGTGTCAAAACAAAATGTTCTATTTAAAAATTCGGAGAAAAAACTATGTAAAAAGTATTTATCGAGTTCATAACTAAAACGTTTTTTTTGTGTCACTGTTTTCACAAATATTAATCCTTTCTGCTCGTATTTTAATTTAATTTTAATAGAACGTATGACTGTCATTTCCATAAAATTGTTTTTTCTATCACATTACTTTAATCTTAGTTTATATCACAATGCTGCGACTATAATAAATTTCATATATTTAATACAATGTAGAAGCTTTTGATAAAAATTCGTCACTTTATTAAAAATTAATTGTACTATGCAGTTTGAATGCATTCACAATATATTATTAAAATCAAAAACTTGTAAGTAAGATTTGCTAGAATAATTTGTCCTAGTATTCATGAGATTTCTTCCGAATTATATTTTTCTAAAAATGACTAATTTGCATTAATTTTGTAATTTTCTAGATTACTTGAATTGTCCAGAAATCAAGTAGGTAGAAGCACTGAAATATTTGTTTCAATATATACGTCGCACTGCTGCTCTTATCAAAGAAAGGCGGCAAAGTTTCTTTATGACCACCCTGTATATATATATATATATATATATAATATTTTTTCATATCACCTTTCTTTTATATTGTATTATACTCCTTATTATTTATTTGCATCAATAGTAGGTAATAACTGTTTGCAAAATAATTAACTAAATAAATAAGATAAAATGGTATTAGATATATGAAGATCTGCTGGATCACAAAATGAAATTCAGGTTATTACATAAGTGCAGGGTAATAAAATGTTAAAAATATAATTGCACTGAATACTATTATTTGCAGCGTTAATCTATTGATTATTAGATTTATTAAATTATAACAGCGAGCTTAATTATTATCTGCCTAAAGCAGATTCAAATAATTCTACATCAAATTGTAGCACTATTATGTTTTTCCTCAGAATGGGTTATATACTCGCTGACATTCGAACTGGACCTCCCGATTGTTAGTGAGGCGCTTCCAATAACATCACGAAGGGAAAAATACTTTACATTCTCCCCCAATTAAAAGACGACTGCGAAAACGGGAACTCAGCTTCCGAATCCTGGAAGGGATAAATTTTCGTCATCATGCTTTTAGTTCGGACATCACTAATAGATTCATTAAGTTTATTTATCAATGAAGGAGATATGAAAAGTGTGGGCCGGCCTCGCCGGCATTCGAACGTCGGACCTCTCGATTGTTAGCCGGACGTATTCCCAGTTGCATCGCCAAGGTCCGCGATAAAAAGGGGGGAAAATGCCACACAAATTTTATTGTAATAGATGATCTTTTAATGCACATATATAATGAGAGTTTAGATGTTTCAAAAATGATTTTTTCCCACAGTGATAGGTACTGTTAAACCCTGATATAATTTTGTAGAGATATTAGGATTTTTTTTATGCTGAGAGACGTAAAAAATGAGCAGTGCCTTCGCCGGGACTTGAACCTCGAACTTCTCGAAAACGCGCCAAATGTCCTGCCCATTACACCACGAAGACTTGCTAAGAAGGCGGGAGAAATACCTTATACACCTCCCTTTTTCAAGGGTGATTCGGGATTAGGGAAGCCAATCGTGAAATCTTGGTGGTGGAGAATCATCATCCAGCACCTTTTTTTACTTCGGGCGCCACTGTAGAGACATTAGGTATTTTTTTAATACTGAGAGACATGAAAAATGAGCAATGCTATCACCGGGATTCAAACCTTGGACCTCTCGAAAACCCTCCGAGTGTGTTGGCAATTACACCACGAAGGCATGATAAAAAGGCGGAAGGGATGCCTTATAAGTTTACCAATTCAACATGTTTATAACATGGAAGTGTATCCGCAGAATTTAACGTTTCTTTTTACATTGTTTTCGTGTTATATATACCATATCAGCACTCCAGAATTATATTTGCCAGGCTATAGGTTAGGTTTAAGCTCCTAAAGTGCGCAGTTAGATAGATTTTGATATCCAGACATTTCTTTCATATTTGCATCAAAAGCTCAAACTCGATGTAGAAATTGCCGTTATGGGCAGGAAAATACGTTCGCTGTAAATACATCTGGGAATTAAAATCTTCTTTCATCTGATACCTTTTGTTGGCAAGAGAAGGGTATATGATACCGCCTAACATTCTCCGAAATTCAAATAACATTAGCCGTTGCCGAAGTTAATTTTTTGCCTAGCTTTAAATTCCCTTGTAGCTTTAGACGGAATTCATTAAGATGGATTAACAAACCCCGTAGCAAAAGCTAACTTTCAAATTCTTCATTTTTGCATTAAGATATTGCAGAATCGTATATTTCGTTATGAAAAATACCGTCTTGCCTGTGAAAATGAAAAAAAAAATATATCTTAAAGCGCTTCCCAAGGCAGTGAACAGCTGTATGGTAACTGTATGGTAGGAGAAAATTAGGTACTTAATTTCTGCTTCTGACATGAGATCGCGAAATTAATGATAGTTAATTCTATGAATTCAGATGGAATTAATTGTTGCGATTGAAAGGTGTTGAAAAAACGTATTCTTTCATATGTTAAAAAGATGTAATTGCAGCAATGCAAATATGTATTTCCTCCCATATACTACATTTAACTAAATCTGTATACAGATATTCAGTAAAAGAAGCTGTTACAAATATATTTATTGCAATATATAAAAGAGAAAAAAAATTCTGAACCAGCAAAAGGATATTGTGGGCCGTTGTTTGCAGATGCTTTCAAAACGCTTGTGAGGATTTATTTAATTTTCGTTGCAGTTGTTTTATATTTAAACGACTCCTCTATCGCTCTTGCTTTCAAATCACACTTTCTTGCCAAAGTGAAAATTATCTAGCGCCCGTGTATTTAAATCAGGTAGAAAGGAGTTGGCATTTAAGGAAAGGGTTTTGAAATTAAAATCAGATCATTTTCTGACTGTCTGAAGTCCACGTATCTTTGTGTTCCCTAGTGAATAGATTTCTGTGGCGTTGAGCTTGTTTCGGAGCCAGTTTGCGCGTTATTTAATTCTGTGAAGACACAAGGCTAATTTAAATTGTTTTAATTTTAAATTATTCATTAATTTTTGAGTTAATCCAAAAGTGTTGGCTTTTGTAAGCACGTTTGATGCCCTCTGGGAACATTATTTAAACTAATAAATGGTTCTTTACGTCCTTCTCTTTACTCTGTCGTACCTTAAGACTTAGGGATAATTCTCTAAACAGTCTTCTAATGCCGAGCTTAGTTTATAAGGTATTTCTCCGGCCTTCTTCGCATGTCTTCCTGGTATCTAGTGGTCAGCACTCTCGACGTGTATTCGAGAGGTCTGTGGTTCGAGTCCCAACGAGGGCATTGCTCATTTTTTATAACTCCTGCTTTTCTAAAAAATATCCTAATGACTCTACAAGTTTATGATAGCATAATGTACTAGACGTTATACGCTTCAACTGATAGGAAAGAGTTCCACTATTGCGCCTTAAAGAAGTGATTATGCACTGATCTTACCTCTAGTGTCCATGACATTTAATGCATGCATGTATGTCGAATCGGGAAACGCGAAACGCGAATTGTCTAAAACAGTTGGCCATGTAAACCGTAATGTATAAATGTAGTCATATTGAAAATCTTCAAAATATCGTCTGGCGTCTTTGGCAATTATTCGCAATTTGGCAACGTAGTTTTTTATTCAAACAGCTAAAGGAAAAGTACCCAATTTTGAGGCAAATAACTGTGAACTACTTAAATCAGATTCGATTCTAAGAGCGTATGAATATCTATGACTTTTTTTTTTCTAAATAAAATAAGATTTCTGAGTATGTAGAGAGTATAACGTTTACGGGAAATATGAAAACAAAGCTATACTGTGACAAGTAATCGGACAACATACCTTAAGATAGTTTACCTGCTATATGAAAAATAAGTTATCTACTATAGGAAAAAGAAGGATTTACTTACAAGTTTATGTTACTAAAGAAAAAGAAATAATTGAGTTTATCTCCCTTAAATTAATATTTTCCTTTCCTGTTCATAAATGTTAAGAGTAATTTCATAAGGGTCTGTTAACTTAAGTTATTTTGAAGGTAGGAGATGTGAAAAATGAGCAATGACCTCGCCGGAACTCGAACCTCAGAACTCTCGAATACGCGCCACTTGTGCTGACCATTATACCACGAAAACATGCTAAGAAGGCGGGAGAAATACCTTATATACTCCCCCTTTTAAAGGGAGATTGGGAGTTAAAGGACCCAATCGCCAAATCCTGGTAGTGGAGAATCATCCTCCACAACCCTTTTTTAGTTCGTGAGCCACTGTGTAGAGACATTAGGTTATTTTGAATCAAGAAACATAAAAAATGAGCAGTGCCCTCGCCGGGACTCGAACCTTGAACCTCTCGAATAAGGGCTGAGTATGCTGACCATTACAACACAAAGGCATGCTAAGAAGGCGGGAGAAATACCTTATAACTTAATTAAACTTAAATAATATTTAACTTTCTTTTCCTTCTTCCGTCCATTTTTTCCAATGTGGTCTTTATATATATATGTATTAGGGTCATGCATAATTGAGCAAGGCCTACCAGAGCCGAGCGGTAAAGTCGCTGAACACAAATAGTTCGGTTCAAAGTTCGAATACTGGCGAACGGACTGGCAGTATAGACATTTTCGTGTTTTTTCCCATGTGTAACATGTAGATCAGTCCATTTCCCTCAGAATGTCCATCCTTCTCCTTGAGCACTTAGCCCTTGCCATAATCAAATAAACAAAACCAAACTGTAGAAGAGGAAGAATTTTTAGGGTGAACTTTTGTCAGTTATTAGGAATCAAATCATGTTATTTAGAAAGAGAAGTAAAAATATTTTGTTGTTGTTGTTGCAGAACTAAAAAAGAAAAGCAAAATAAATTTATTCGGTCTGAAACTGAAATTCCGTTAAAAATTATTATTAAATTCTGTTTCACCAGATGTTTCGTTCGCACACCCTTCTCTTTGTTTGAAAGGGTTTATTAATTTATATCAAAGCGAGGCTGTAGTATAATTTGCCTTTTATTACTTTTCAGGGAGCCAAGTAACTTTTTATTGCCTATCTATTGCACACTGCATGCACTGTATCTTTATACTCACGTAGATTAAAACACATCTGGCCTCACATATAAAAAATCGTTTGTCAATAAGTAATTGTTTTTGCGCGCGTGTAATGGCAATGATAAATAAATAAATTTAAACATTTCTTTGGAGAAATTGAAATTGTAAGCTTGCTTTTTTCCAACCCTTTTCATTCAATAATGTCCTAGTTCGTTTTGAAATGTTTACAATTCAATATTGCCCTGAGGTTAAATTATAACTGAAGAAGATTTGAATTCCAAAAAATGAAAGCACTTTGTATATGGTTATTCATCTTCTCTCTGCTATTCGACAATGAAAGAATGAATACATGCATTCATGCAATTTTGCATTAAGCCTAAAATCCATAGAACATGATTCTCGCGTCTTCACATGATCAAAGCCTCAATGACCCGATCTTGTAGCCTAAATTTAATTGTTGTCCTTGTTTTTGGAATCAATATTTCATGGAAGAATGATTGCCAGAGTCTCATAGAAGTTGGACTTCTACTGTCCACCCCACTTTTTAGGGAGAGGACTCCGGAGGATGGTCCGAGCGTCTCCTACTCTTCTCCCCTGCCCCCAAGCCACACCAGAGGCCTTTCGGCTGGCCATGTATTTAGAGTGTCTCCATGCCGCAGAGACACTATATATTTGTAAACATGCATTCCTAATCCGGGATTCGAACTCGAGCCCTTCGGTACGGCAGTCAGAATCACTAACCACTATCCCGTCTGGCCAGGCCTAGATTTAGTTACAAATGATTATGATCTTCTCTACGAACTGAAACTAAAATCTGATCCCTCAAAGAGATTTATTAAAAGTGATGGTGTCAAAAGACAAGGTATGAAGCATTTTGAGGACAAACTTTCATATCACTTTTCTAGGTACATCGAGTTGCTCAGCAAACGATATGAAAAGTGCATCGAGGTACAAGGAGATCATATTTAAAAAAAAACTATTAAAATATTTATTATTTCTTTTAAATGTATATCAGCCCGGAAATTTACCGATCTTCCAGCGTATACTGAAAGTCAGTGGAAACAATTTGTAATCTTTCTCAGCTCATTAACAACCAATAAATAAGACAAAAAAATATAATTCAAGAAAAGCAAAATATGACATTACGTATCTCGTAACTTCTCTTTAAGTTGTTGCTGTTACTAAGTAATGCAACAGAACTATTCATTTTAGCAATGTAGTATACACACAAAAACTCATTACGCCTTTATTTTGGCAACTATTAGTCGCAGACATATTGTCCTAACTATAAAAAATATTGTTCCGAAATCGCGCAGCTGCTGAGCGGTGAGATAGCTTCTTTGCAAAGCGATGTTAAGGTTGCCAAAAAGAAGGCAAATGCATGATTATCAGATTTGGAGCAAAATCGCCCATTTGGTGATATTTGGCGCCAAAATTGGTGATATTCCAAAGACGGAGCAAGAACATTCTAGAACACAGTTTTAACAGCTTTCTCGGGAATATTCTCGATGGTAGGTTAAAGTTACATATACCCTGTCTAATATCCTGGTACCTGTCCTGGGAGAGGAGTAGTGTGTCCTGAACTCAGAGATCAGCTTGAGAGCGATCGACCGAGTCGGTGTCCATACTTTAGTGTTTTGCCGTGAAGCTGCAGTCTGGAGGATGTCTTGCTGATTGTTTCAGCTGTTTATCGTAGTTTTTTGACGATTATAAAATGTATCATTGGAACTGTCCTGTGCAATACTGGTAAATAAATTATGATTTGATTCTTCATCAAATGTTATCATCAATTGCACCAAATCTACTAACCCGTAGAACGCAACAATATTGTTAAGTGCGTACGGGTTCGCAATAGATTAAGCCCACAGAGAACCGACGATAATTTGGGAAAATGTTTACCAAAATAAACACTTTGCAGTTTTGGAAATTTCCACAAAAATACGCTCTTAGACACACACACACACACACACAAAAAAAAAGACGCACCGAGAAGGATTTATCTGAATGTGACGAAATCGGTAGAAGTGATATACATGTACAGAAAAACAAATGATTACAGTTTGAGAAAAGTTTGATGATTTATATAAGTGATAGAGCTTCACAAAGTGAAAAAGTCAGTAACGCGTTTGTCCACCTCTGGCCCTTATGCAAGCAGTTATTCGCCTTGGCATCGATTGATAGAGGTTGCGGATCCTCCAGAGGGATATCGTGCCAAATTCTGTCCAGTTGGCGTGTTAGATCGTCACCATCCCGAGCTGGTTGGAGGGCCCTCCCCATAATGCTCCAAACATGCTCAATAGGAGATAGACCCGGCGACCTTGCTGGCCAAGGTAATGTTCGGCAAGCACTACGGCAAGCAGTAGAATAATGTGCTATGCAGTGTAAGGACGGGCATTATTTTGCTGAAACGTAAGCCTATGGTGGCGTGACATGAAGGGCAACATAACGGACCTTAGAATTTCGTCGACGTACCGCTGTGCTGTAAGGTTGCCACAGATGGCAACCAAAGGAGTCCTACTCTGAAATGAAATGGCACCCCAGACCGGTCGGAAGACAGTCAGGTTGGTATCACAACGCTGTCCGGGGCGTCTCCAGACTCGCCTTCGCTAGTCATCGGGACTCAGTTCAAAGTGGCTCAGTTCAAAGCGGGACTCATCACTGAAGACTATTCTACTCCAGTCAGTGACATTCCAGCGCTAATGAGCCCGACATCACGGCAAACAGGCTTGACGTTGCACAGAGGTCAATCGTAGTCGGCGCAAGGGGCGCCGTGACCTCAGCCCCTTTTCTGTGAGCCATCTATGAATGGTTCTTGTTGACCTCAGCCCCCTTTCTGTAAGCCGTCTATGAATGGTCCTTGCGGTCACTGAAGCACTAGTTGTACATGCAATCGATGATAATGATGCATCTGGGGCTGTGAGTGCCGCTGTGACGATTGCTCGTTCGTCCCGTTCTGTCGTTTTCCTACGCCTACCGCTTCCTTCTTGACACTGTGTGCGGCCATGGTTCACCCACTCCTGCCAACATCGTCTAATAGTGGCATCGCTCCTGCTCAAATGTCGAGCTATTCGCCGATAAGGCCATCCGGCTTCTGAGCTCAACTACACGACCTCTCTCAAATTCTGACATCTGCGCATATCGTTCGCGCACCTGTATGGGAGGCATAGTTACTATCTACCAGAGTACACGGAATGAAATTCGTGAAGAATTTATAACCTGGAATCCTAATTTCTCCTTTTCAATATCCTGCCAGTTGCGCAGATCAGATGCGTTGTAGCGACAACCGTTCATTCATTGGCAGCCAAAATGTAAAATTTTGCATTTTCCGTCGAAACCTGTATGCATATCAATTTGTGTCCAATTTGCTTTAAATCTTCTCGGTGCGTCGTGGTGCGTCATTTTTTTTTTGTCTAAAAGTGTACTTATACAGCTATTCACAGCATCATAGAGTACAATTAGTAGTTATACTTCAAACTACTGAGGTCATTAAATACAATGTAATGCAAAGCGCATCTAAACGGAAAAGCTAAGTCACATATCTCAATATTTCTCATTCAGTTCTGAACTATCAAGGGCAGATGCTCCCTGCGGTCTTACATAGTTTTCACCCGGCCGAGAAATTTCTAGAACTTCTCGAAATTACTGGAATGGATATATGCTTAAAGTTACATATAAGCGCCGAATATGGCTACAGTTGCATATAGGGATCAATTACATTTATTAAATTACAATATTTATTATAGTTATACTTTGAACGGACCAAAATGTCACCAAATGGTTGCCAAGTTCCGCAACATTTGGGAATTTCTCGTCAAATTTGACAACAGAAATTAGTCGCTAAAATCATCACCATTTTGATTATAGTTCGGCTATTTAGCGAGTTATTTTATTAGTTTATTTTGGTTTATTATTTTTTTTATTTAGTTTCTTAACTTTGAGCAATTTACTCAATGTCAAGAAACTTGCCGATAAGTAGACTTAACATTATTTTAAACAAAAATATGTGCTTCGGTGGTTTGAAAATTAGAAATTAAGTTTCGTAAAATTATAAAATCTAACATTTGATATATTCTCCGCTGCCTAAAACTAGTCTTAGTGAAATTTTATACTCATTCTGAAAAACGAAAAATGCCTGATTATCGTAAGACTCAAGTTTACTGAAATGTTTAGCTTTAAGGTCTGAGATCATATGTTCTGAAAACACGTATGTTGAATAATGAAATATTTAAATTCCTATGTTCCTAAAGATGAAAAAATCAATTTTGGAACGTTTTCTGTAGTCAGTAGGCTAAGAGATTAAAAACCAACACTGCTCTGCAGATTATTATGAAAAGTTTTAATTAATGTACTTTTTAAAAACCATTTCTTTCATAGGACCTTTTAAAATGTAAAAATTAAAAAAACATCTAAAATCCCTTGAATTTTTATAAAACAATGCCAAGCTTAGGTAGCCGACTCTGATATTATTCGCATGAATTGAAAAAAATTAAATGCTCTTAGTTCAATAGATGTTTCGGCATGACTATTGTATCATTATCCCAAAAGGAATAAACGAAGGAATATTATTTATGCATCTCTGGTAATTGAAAAGTTATAAGTTATTTGTTGGAAAACTTACTTTTGGCATACCAAAGCAACATATTCTAAATTTTATTTTGCATTTTACATCGCTTTATTGCTACAAATCATCAAACAATAGAATGTATATATTCAACTTTTACCTTCTAGTAACATCCAATTCATTAAACTGTAAAAGTTATTCAGTGACAAAATAAAAGTGGTATGGTAACATTTTAACTTCTTTATTTCTGATCATTTTTATTCATTCATTTATTTAATTAGTGATTTTTCCATTCAAATTTAACAGAATCAGATAGTAAATTTCTTCACTTTACGTTGATTTCTTTCGTCTTTTATCGAAATATTTACATATTTTAGCCGAGATTATTCTAAACTCAGAGTCATGATTACCCCAAAGGAGCGTTAGTTCAGAAAGGCTACTAATTTCGTTTTGGCATTTTGCGTCGATTCACTGTAAATGTCCGTATCACTTTTCAAACTGTTGCCATCAAATATTATCGCCCTTTTTATATTTAAAGAAATTGAATAATGAAGAATCTGTATAAATGTATGTATATTTCTCGTATTATGATAAAAGAGCGGTACCTAGAGCCATCAAATTTTGAATAACGTAATCCTCTTACGAATATGAGCATCTAGCAGCCCAAATTTGGAATTTGTTTTATTATCGATTTCATATTTTGTAATACTTTAGAGAATTTTTGATTATGAAACTGAACGATTTCAAAACGAGAAATCGTAACACCGTACGAAAAAAAAAAAACATTTTTCGTTCCAGCGCGCGAGACTGTGTAGGAAATTCTGAAGATATGCTCATTTTAAAATTATTTTGCGGTATTGCTGTTGAATTGAATTTTAGGTTTAAGTGCGAAGAATATGGTATTTAATAAATAAAGGTAACACAGAAAACGTTAAAGAAGCGCCCCACTGGGCGTATTGTAAAATATGAATGCTTTCAGATTTTTTTTTGCTTTATTAATTTTTAATCTGGTTTATATTGCCTTTCTTGTTTCGTTTTAATTTTCTTTAATGAAGAATTAAACTTTATTATTAAAGGCAAGGCTACAAAATATTAAAAAGATATATATATATATATATATTGTTGCGAAAAATTCGGCGGTTGCGCCTGTATGTAAGCTTTCCGGCATAGCACTAGGGTTGCCATAAAATAGTGTATGGTAGGGCTGCCAGATTGGCGACTTTATTGCCCATTTGGCGACCAAATAGGCGATATCCCATGGTCCAATCGGGAAGCTTCTAGAATAACTTCCTGTCGAGATATTTCTCGAAACCTGTGGAACTTAAGGAAAAGCTATATAAACCCTTGCGTTTTGGAGAGCCGGCGTTGCGAGTAGTGTGATTAAGTGTGATTAGTTGTGAGAATTGTGAGAATAGCTCCTTACCGTGAGTGCTAAGCAACGCGAGAGTTTTGTGAACGGAAAGCGATCGAGATAGTGCTTTGCCGTGAAGCTACCTTTACAGTATAGCTTGACAGTGTATTGGTGATTGTTCCACGGTGTTTATTATAAGTTTAGTGTTGCCGTGAAGCTACCTTTACAGTTACAGCCTGAAGCTGTGTTGCTGATTGTTTCAGCGTATTTATTGTAGATTTTCGACGCTTTTAAAGGTAATTTTGGAACTGTGCTGTAAATAGTGATTCTTGTAAATAAATTGTGCTTTTTATTGTTCTGCATCGTGTTTTCATCGGATACTCTCAAATCCACTAACCCGTATAACGCAACAATATATATATATAATAAAATATCTTGAGGTTTTAAGCAAAGTTTTAAGCAGTCCTAAATGCGCTACTGGGTTTGTCAAAGGTAGTCATAAAATGAGAAATGTTCTAAAACTACAATAACTTTATTTTACATTTCTTATGCCATCTATGTCCTTTCCATGAGCATTTTATAATTTATTATTACTATTATTACTAGCCCAAAAGGGCTGTTTTTATCGAAAAACGGTTTTGCGTTGTTGCATTTTTCATTCGAGTTGCTATTTGGAAAAACATAAGATTATTATTCTTTCATATTTAATCTGTCTCTTGTTAACTAACAAATTAAACTATTTAAAAGCAATGGGAGAAGCTGTTAAGAATATTATTTTTTTATTCTGATCGATTTAAATAAAAACGTATTTAGTTCATGATGTATCGGATTAAAAATATTAAATATTTTATCGAATTGCATTACATATTTTTTTAACCTTTTGAACGTAGAAGACATATATAACATTCCCATGTTAGTCCAAATGCATATTCATCTAAATGCGGGTTCATTTGTAAAACGTTTTGCCATTCCACCTGGACCATGTCTATTGATAATCTCCTCTAATAAACCATATTAAAATTTAAATGAGTCCTTTTGACCGATCTTTTAAAAACTGAACCTTTAAGATTTATTATTACTTTGACTAAATATTATTTATGTGAGAACTATTTAAAACAATTTGTGCAGATCATAAAAATATTACTTTTTTCCTTTTTAATCTGATCGATTTAAATAAAAATGTATTTACTTCATGATGTATCTGATTAAAAAATTAAATATTTTTATCGAATTACATTACATATTTTTTTAACATTTTGAACATAAAAGATATGTATAGCATTCTCATGTTAGTCTAAATGCAGATTCATCTAAATGCGTGTTCATTTGTAAAACGTTTCTCCATTTCACCTGGGCCATGTCTATTGATAATCTCGGCTGATAAACTACATTAAAATTTAAAAAGCCCCTTTGACCGATCTTTAAAAACTGAAACCTTTTCAGATTTATTATTATTATTGTTGTTGTTGTTGTTGTTGTTTGTTTGATTCAATATTATTTATGTGAGAATATTGTTTTATTTAGAAATTTCTGTCTGTAAAGTCTGTAGTTGGAAAATTTACTGGAATAATGTGTAGGGTAGGACGAATCCGTCAACACTCCAAATAAAAAGTTTTTAGGAGCATTCTTACAGGGAGAAAATGCCTAAAGTAGTATGAAATCCTACAGCGGCTACTGCATTTTAACCTTATACAGAGGCTGTTCGCACATTTTGTAGACGATTTTGGTAAACGGTAATAAAAAATCGTTTGCCGGAAAAGACGTAACTGCAATTATACCATATTTTTAAAAGTCAAAATTATCGTCTGTGGCTCGAAAGTTTTGTTTTTATTCAAAAGGGCGAATTTAACAAAGCAGTGATTCGAAGGCTACATTGACGCTCTTTCCGAAGAGAAATATGCATACTCCGTTATCCAAAACGATGTGAGAGTCATGGTTTTGTGATATCTAAAGCGTCGATAGGTAATATCATCAACAAGAAAGGAAAACAAACGTCAAATTGGAGCCTCAAGTGGGACAAAAATTCCAAACAAGTATCCAAGGAAAAAACGGACATCTTCGACTATTGCAAGGGTACGTTGTTTAATGTTAAAAAAATCCCCCTAGTCGAAGGACAGTTGCAAAATCATTAAAATGCTCAATGTCCACTGTAAACAAAATGATAAACGCTGATTTAAATCTTAACAAAGCGAAAAAACGCAATGTGCATCGTCTTCTTCCAAAGCATATCGCTCGACGCGGAACACGCTGCAGAATTCTATATGAGAAACACTTATCCAAAGAAAAATGGAAAACAATTGTCACAATAGATGAAGCATGGGTGTATTTAAATGATTGTAGCAAAAGAAAGAGCCATTTATTATCATAAAAGGGGAGAATAAAATTTATGTACATGGTTCAAAGAATCGAAAGAAAGTTTTTCTAAGGGATTCATGATTGTTGCTGGTTTTTCTTATAATGGAAAGTTAAAAATAAAGAGAGTGAAAAAAATGTCAAGAGTAACTCCAAATATTATCAGGAACATATTTTATCGCCAATTTTTTTGAATGTAATACCATCGCTTTACCCACATTGCCATCCATCTGTGAGACTCCATCGGGACAAAGCTAGCAGTCACACATCCAAATTCACTGTAAATTTCCTAAAAGAAATGGAACAAAAAACTGGTATCAAAGCCATACCCTTCACTGATATCCCTACTAAATCTCCCGTTGTGTCACCTATGGATTTTTGTGCTTTCGGACTTTTAAAAACTGCATTCTCCCAACGTTGTCCCAAAACCGTAACAAGACTCTGGAAAATTGGATGAATGGGATAGAATACCTCTTCTGACACTTCAAAAGGCATTATTATCCTGGAAATTGCTGTGTCGAAAGATAGTTCAGAATGAGGGATGTCAAATAGAACATTTAAAACACAAGAATTTTAGGTAATTTAGTTTTGTGAATACAATATACATCGTCTAAAAAATGTGCGAACAGCCTCTGTATATTACATTAACTCCTTCCAAAAATTTGATTTAGAGCCCAAGTTAGCTCAACACTGTTCGGGAAAAATTACTTTAACTTGTATTGGAAATGCTGCTTCGCAACTCACTGACCCCATATATCGTGACCATCAAGCTATAAAGTATACAGGATAATTTACTTGCGAAATAAAGCTTATTATGTCATCCATTCTAAACTTACTTTCATATGTTCTAATTGATTGCTACAACTCAATAAATCGGACATCAGACTGTTGTAACCATGGCCTGTATAACTTCACAAAGGTAAAAACTGTAAAAAGATTATTCTAATGTTCCTTGTCTTTCTAGGCTACTCTTCAAATAAGTTGAGCTTTATTTGGCACAGAGTCAGCCATGTCGATCTATCCATAGGCAGACTGGCAATGTAAATCTCTCTGCGTACAGACGGTTTCTGTCAGTCTACAATAAAAACACCTCCCGACAAACAGTTTGCAAGGGGCTGTATGTTTCTTTTGAAACAACACCTAACCCATTTTTCATAGGAATGGTTTGAAAAAAGTGCATTTAAACTTGCTATCTTGACGCACTTAATGGCAAATTGGTGATGTCCGTTTCATTCTTTTTTTCCCCTTTAAAGAAGTGTTCATTATAACATTTCTTTTTACACCTTCGTCGCGGCAGTATTCGTCACAAATAAAATAACACTGAAACTTTCACCTGACTTACTCGTCTTTGTAATGTGTAAGGTCTGTAGTTATAACGATCGCTTGCAGGTAGGCATATTGTTAAAAACCGAGCCTTTAAAATTTGTCGCATAGTTATCGTTTGTAAGAAGCACACACACTGCATCTCAACTCTTCTGTAACTACAACGCACTTCGAGCGAGCGGAGAGAACGGTGTGTCTCGTAACATGCTAACAATGTATTCTAGAGATATACAGTGTCTCACAAAAGTGATGGGACACTTGTGTTTTACAAAAGAAAATTGTAATAAAATAAATTGAAAACATGTAAAACTTTTTTGTGGGTGTGTTTCATACTTAAATTTAGTAGCAATTATTACATAACATACATTTTCGCAAAATATTAAAATATTAATTTAATAAAAATACAATTGTTTCGAACGGAGCAAGAAATGGCTCACATAAGTGATGGGACACTTACTTTTCCATCAAATATTTATCCAAAAATCTTACTTTTTAAAAGGTTTTAATATTTTGTTGGATTTCCTTTTACTTTTAAAACATGATTTATTCTTCTTGGGATGGATTCGACTAATTTTTTTGTCAATTCTCGAGTGATTTTACCCCATTCTTCTTGAAGCACCGATTTTAATTGTTGTTTTTAAGAAATGGTGTGTTTGCGAATTCTTGATTCCAATTCTTGCCAAATATTCTCTATGGGATTTAGGTCTGGAGATTGTGGTGGTGTTTTTATTACTTCAGGACAGTTATACAGCAGCCAGAGTCTAACGTTCAAAGCAGAGTGCTTCGCGTCATTTTCCTGGTAGAATTTAAAATCGTTATGAAGGTTCAATTTTCGTGCTGAAGATTTCAAATTTTGATTTAATATGCCAATATACTTGTACTGATCCATTATACTGTCAATAAAAACAAGATTACCGACTCCAGCTTAAATTTACTTTCATCAGCAAATATAACTATATTCCAGTAATCAAAATTCTTATTTATGTCGGATTTTGAGAAAGCCAGTCTGAGTTTTCTATTCTTTTCACTTACGAAGAATTTTTTTCTGGCTGCTCTACCGTGATATCCAGTAGATCGAATTACTCTTCTAATAGTCTCAGGATTAACAATTACTCCATGTAATGCTTGTAAATCACCAGCAACTTTAGGAGCACTCATTCTTGGATTTTGTTTTAATATTTCGAACGACAATTCGCTTTATTCCATTGGATAGCTCTGATGGTCGGTCAGTTCTTCTTTTATCCTGAATCATATGATTTTTTAATGATATTGAAAACTGTTGAATGACTCAAGTTAACTGTTTCAGCAGTTTCTCTAATAGATTTTCCACGTTCAATATGCAAATTAATAACTAATTTTCGAATTTTAGGCAAAGTTTCTTTTCGTTTAGCATTCATGGCTGCACAGAGCTAAAAACACAAAAATTTCAAAACAAACTGGAAAGAAATAATGCAGACGATTTTATAAATTATTGCCAATTGCTTCTGAGTAAAAATAAAAACCCCCAAAAATATTTTTAGACGATTTTTGTTGCATAGTCTAATGGTGTCCCAGCACTTATGTGAGCCATTTTTTGCTCCGTTCTAAACAATTGTATTGTTATTAAATTAATATTTTAATATTTTGTGAAAATGTATGTTATGTAATAATTGTTACTAAATTTAAGTATGAAACACACCCACAAAAAGTTTTACATTTTAAGTGTCCTATCACTTTTGTGAGACACTGTAAATTTTGAATTGTAACTTTTAATGTTGTTTAAAATATATTCTTGTGTTAGTCTACTTGTGGCCTGTTTATTCTTATGCTGTTTCTAATCTGAATGCTGTTTCAATATTGAAGGAAATACAGTCACCGCCGGAAGAAAAGGTAGGCTGAATTTTGATATTTCACTTGAAATAAAAACTTGTAAAAAATAAAAAATATTATTAAGTTAATTTTTTAACACGTATATTGTTCTCATTATAGAGAAACATTAACATAGTTATTCAACGTCCTAAATGTTGAATCAAGACAGCTTGCTTAGGTGGATTTGGATATTGCAATGTACTCGAAGGCTATATGTCAACGGAAGGGATGCATTTGTGGAGAACTTTATAAGGAAAAATGACTGGCTAGCTCGCTACATTTGCGGAAAACCGCTAAAATCAACCATGCAGCCAGCCCGTTTGAATAAGATCCGACCTCACTAGTGTCCCAGATGTGTTTACACTAGTGAGCCCGATATTGCCTACTAGTATTTCAGCTATTGCTGCCAAAGGATGGAACACTGGCTATAAAGCTAGGCCGAGTTAAACATTGCCGTTGGTCATTTATAAAAACAATAGGCGTTCAAAGCAGGCAAAAAAGTAGCCTTTTTTTTAATTAAAAAGGAGGAACTAAAACAAAATTCGAATATTTTGAATAATACCACACTAACGATTTCTCTTTCCTCCTTTTACTATCATATAAAAAAATCTTCACTTAGGATAGCAAAAGATTTACTAAAATTAATTTTATTTCGCAGCACTGAATTTATTATCTCGAAACTTTATTTGTATCATTAGAAATGCACCATTTAACGCGTAAAATATTTCCAACAGCTTTAATGCATAATAAAGCGAATACAATGTATTACAATAAGGTAAAGAATTAAATTAAGTTCCCTCCATAAATTGATGAGAGGGGGACAAATATAATAAAATGAAGAAAAGGAAAGGCGTACTTAAGTAAGGCATAGATGTTCAGGTAAAATCAATAAAATAGCTCGTAAACGTGAATCACGTGCTTCTCATTACTATTTCAGGTTTAGTGAGTGGTTTTCTTTGTTAGAGTATTTGGACGTAAGTCTTTATCAGAGCAAGAATGATTTCTTAATTCCTTAAGAAAACTTTTATTTGTTGAAAACTCAGTAACAGAAGCCCTTGATTTATAACGAAGTATCTCTTTTTAATTTCATGGCATTTAGAGAGTCCCAAGTTACCTAATTAGTATTCATCATTCAAGAAGAAATGGAAATTGTATAATATAATTATAATGCTGGAGAAAATTAAAAAGTTATTTATTTATCCACTTGACGTTGAAACATGTATTTCTTTGACATTAGAAAATTTCTTTCAAAAATATGTGCACTGTAAAGTTATGCAATCATCGTCAGTTACGCGACACAAGTATGGCCAATCAGCGAAATTATAAGATGGTATATTTTTCATCCACGCTTTCAAAAAATAACCAGTTTTCAGAGCGTTGCCTTTTGGCAAGCATAGAATTTTACTTTCTTGTGCGAAGTAAAGGAAGCATTTTTTCGGGGATCATATTTCAACGAGATTATAAACTTTGACCGCTATCCAATCCATTGAGCGATAATTTGGAGTGAGATCTGTATGTATAGACAGAATAAAGGACTCTTTTTTTTCTAAAATGCATTGTAAAATGGATTCAGAAGACTTTTTTGTGACGTCTGTACGTACGTAGGTGCAAATATATGTATTTCACATAACTCAAAAAAAAAGAGTAGCCTCAGAACGTTGAAATGTTTTATATGTGACTGCTATAACATGCAGTTGTGCACCTCCCTCTTTGGTTGCAACCCGCTGTCCTATATGTATATATACATACTATTATTAGCAAGTAAGAATACAGAAGCTATGGTACATTCGAAACCTCTAAAATCCTATTTGTAAAAGTACAGTTGTGCCAAAAATTACATATCAAATAGAATCAAAATACCATTATTAACAATAAAACATGACTAAAAAGAAAAAATAATATATGAGACCAATAATTAAATATTTAAAAAATGTTGGAAAAGGAGAAGTTGCAAGAAAAAGTAAAAGTTGCAAGAAAAATGGGAGATGTACAAATAGATCAAAATGGCAATATTCCATTGAGAGTCCCATAACAGTTTCGTCAGGGGAAAAGTGCCATGCAACTCACACTGAAATATTACCTCCACGCGTTTCAACAAACGACCAATTGAGATAATTAAGGCGGAAAATAATTTAATGATACCTATCAAATCATTTAATGCTAATCGATATCGTCTCAATTGGACGTTCTTTTTCCCTTCGCGTGGAAGAAAAGTTAGAAGAAGTAATATACAACATATTTTAAAATTTTTTTTAAAAATAGTACTACATATGAGAAACTAGGCAACAAATACTGCAGAACTGTCTTATGTTTCATAAAATTTTAATCAAGAAAAGAAATTTAGAGATCCAAAGACTGTGATAGGTTGGAAGAAAAAATTCAATTGGAATTCTAGAAGGGATGCCATATCAGGCCAATTTACTTAATGAACCTTTAAAGTAAAAATTATGGGAAGCAAAACTATTACATATTATAATTAAAAAACTAGTAAAGAACCTGAATACGAAAACCGACATGTTCAAATTAAGTGAATATGGGATGAAAGAAATTTAGAAATCTTAAAACGGAACCATGTTTAAAAAAAAAATTCAATCGTAGAAAACCAATAAGTCAAGAAAATGGGCATATATATATGCCCATTCTGTTACCCGGCTCGGTCAACTCACTTTTTTATTCTTACATATTTATACTGTGCATTTTTTTTTGCTTAGAAAGTAATTGAATTATGTTGTTCTTATGTTCCGGTTAAGGGTTTTATGCTTTTAGTTAATCTGCATGCATTGGTCGTAGAAATATCGACAATTTAAAAGTTGTTAGAGTGGAATTAAACCGAAAGAAGATGACGTTGTTTACATTTGAGTAGAATAGTGAATTAACTCAGTTTCTGCACCAAGTTCGGTGTCTTTTTGCCGACTGGTATCAAAAGTAAAACTTTCAATTTTGTGCACCGAAACGCTCCGATTGCTTGTCTAATTTCAACTGTAAAAATTGTTTTATTAATTGATTTTAACAGTATTTGGTATTTTACGTTTTTCTTTATTTTACAATTTTTAATGAAGATATTTTTAGTTTTTATGTATTTTTGTCTTCTCGCGAAGGGAGAACTGAATTAATTGAACGAGAAATATATCGCTAATGAAATTCGAGAAAATAAGTTTAAATAAAATGTAGCAAAAAGTGTGTACAATTTAATAGATCGCGCAAGGAAATCATGTATTTATTTAAAACTGACGGACATAACAGTAAGAAACTCTAAAAAATGTTAATAGAAATCTTTATTTTTTTAATAATACAATTTAACTGATAACAGTGGAACCCTGTTATAATTCAATTAAAGCGACTGAAAGTTTGGTTCGTTATATCCGATATGATAGGGAAAAAACGGATTATCTTCCAAAGTAGAGCAAATCTTTATTAGTGTGTGGCAGATAAAGAGTGGTTAGCATTGCCACATCACCCAAAAGACGTTAATAATGACTTTTAATTAAAAAAATGAATTACAACTTTATTATAATTATAATCGTATGCAATTACAAATTTCTTTATTCCTTGCATTTTAGTTTCCCCATACTTTCATAATTTTGCATGAAAATTTGTTTGACATAAAATTCCTAGTTTAAACACGTTTCTCCAATTACGCATTTCTATAAATTACGCATTGAACAATTATCATTAACTACGATAGAAGAGAAACACGCCAATGTGACAATCAAATTCGCTGAAACAACCTTGAATTTGGCGTACATTTACTAAAAAGACTCAATCGATTTCGACGGCAGCTACAGGTCCCTCCTCATCAGGAGAACAAAATATCTAGAAAGGGAAAGGAACCTCAGTAACGGCTTTTTATACTCTCGGGTAGAACCACGCGCGAGGAGGCAACGCCATCTATCGGCAAAAATAATCATCAAGAATTATGTTAATAGAATTTTAATAGCGCTAGGAAGGACTGGATTAGACTTAAAATCGTTCACTAAACTTGCTAAATCTTTGTGAATATGAAAAGCCTCAAGAAAATCCAATTCACCGACGGAAGAAGCCTTTTGGATAATTTTTGCAGATCCAAAGTGAAAATTATGATTAAATTTCCAACTATGATACGCTATTGAAGACTTGTTAATTTCGCCCTTTCGGACATAAGATCCCTGTTCCTTGATACGAAACTTTAACGCTCTTTTTGTTTGGCCAATATATCTCAAGCCACACTGACACGATATACTATAAATTCCCCAAGAATTAAAGTCAGAAACAGAATCTTTTAGAATCGAAACGTGAGTTTTATTGATAGAGGAGAAACTGACCTGAAAATTGAATTTGTGGAGAATCCGTGCAACCTTATAACTAACAGAAGGATAAAATGGAAGCACGACAAAGTCATTAATATTATTTCTAACAGTGGAATGTCTTCTATGATGGGAATCTGAAAACTTTTTAACAGCTTTATCAATGATCACAGGAGAAAATCCTCAGTCAATAGCAACTGCTTTTAAATAATTAAGTTCATTGGTAAGCAAGGATTCTGAGGAACAAACTTTGAGCGCGCGAAATACATAATAGTAAAAGGAAGCCAGTTTTTGCTTAACAGGGTGGCATGACTTAGCATGGGGTGGTAAACAAACTGCAAAGGGCTTACGGTACACAGTAGTGTTCAATTCAATTTCATTGCGGTTTATAAGAATATCAAGGAAGGGGAGGGAATTTTTGAATTCAAATTCAAGAGTGATTTGAAAATTGTGAATTTTTCTAGATATTTTGTTCTCCTGATGAGGAGGGACCTGTAGCTGCCCTCGAAATCGATTAAGTCTTTTTAGTAAATGTACGCCAAATACAAGGTTGTTTCAGCGAATTTAATTATTATTAAGCTTCAGCCTTGAATAGAATGCTCTCCTACAACTAAATCAAAGACCTCAAACGGAATGAAAGAACCATTTCAAGCTCTTTGTCTCAATGGATCAATGATTTTTCGACACAGTGGGACTTCCTAAAGCATCTTTTTGCACGTCTGGATTTTTCAAGAACTGAATGCTACATCTTCATCACATAGTCTTTTCTAAAATAAGGATAAAATTGAGTTAAATACAAAAGAAAGAATAAAAGTGTTCAGGTCATTCTAATCGCCTACGCAGAAGGAATTTAAGAGTTAGTAATTTTTCAGTTAAAAGTTCCAGGAATTCTGATAAAAGGCTTCAAAAATGCGAAACCAGCTCTGCCAATAATATCCACAAAGCTCATTAAATCCGACGTCTTTACTGTTGTAAGATCGTGAAGTCTATAGGAAACTGTGCAGGACCAAAACGTTCGTTCGTTGTATGGAATTCTTTATAAAGCGGGTTCGCTACAGCAGGGTTTGATTGCAATTTTAAAAACATTTAATTTATAATGTATCTACTTCATAATTTTCATACATCTTCAGTATTAGCATAATTGGTATGTTTCTAACACTGCATATTGCATACCTCGGTACAGAATTGTAATGAATTTTTGTAATTTATTAGAGAACTAGACTCAAGTATAGAGACTTCAGTAAATATTTGTAACAAATAGTGGTTATAAAATTGAAAAATATCTTTAAGATTTTTAGCCCAAAGGGGCGTTCGCTCGAAAGAGCTATTAATTACGTTTTGGCATTTTGCGTCGATTCCCTTTCTGCGTTGATTCACTTTTCAAATTGTTGCCACCAAATATTATCACCATGTGTTATATTTAAAGAAATTAAATAATGAAGAATCTGCATAAACCTATATATGTTCTCCGAATTGTGATAAAACAACGGTAGCTAGAGCCACCAAATTTTGAATAACGTAATCCTCCTCCAAAAACGGGCATCTGAAAGCCCAAATTTGGAATTTGGAATTTGTTTTATTATCGATTTTATATTTCGTAACACTTTAACGAATTTTTGATTAAGAAACATAACGATTTCAAAGCGAGCAACGACAACACTGTACGAAAAACAAAACAATTTTATCTCCAGCGCGCGAGACTGTGGTCGGAAATTCTAAATATATGCTCATTTTAAAATTATTTTGCGATGTTGCTGTTGAATTGAATTCTATAGTTTAAGTGCGAAGAACATGATTTTTAATAAATAAAGGTAACAAGAAAACGTTAAAATAGAACCCCTTTGGGCGTAATGTAAAATCTGAAATCTTTCAAATTTTATTTATTTTTTTTATAAAAATACTTTTATCACTCTAAGCTATGGCAGTATAATATTGATTGAAACATAAAATTTCAGTTTGCATATTGTGAAATGTCATTCTCTTTCAAAGAGTTTCACCCTAATATTAAGGGTTACAGGTACCTCAGCACCTTTCGAATCTTTTGCCAATTTTTAAAATCATCATTTAGGAAAAACCTATCAGAGGCTACCAGCCGCTTTCATTGCAGTTCTGTATCACACGACACTTCTTTATGTTAGCTGTTGCTGTTCAGCTATAGAATAAAGAAAAACTGGCCCTGAGTGAGGCAGGAAAGAAAGGGCGTTAAGGTACAATTACTATTATTTTTAGCCAAAATCTTCTGGACGCTCAAGGTTGCATGGGTGGGGTATTCTCACTGTACAACAATCAATCCGTAAAACAATGAAATCTGAGATAAGCCTCAAGGTCAACCAAACCAACCGAATTGTTTCAACATTTTTGTCAGTTCTGCGTGTAAAAGGATATTTTAAACGTGGTTCGTTCTCCGTTGACATTTAACTTCCTTTATAATCTACTCAAGGCATTAAAAGTGTCCTCGCACTAAGAGGCAAATTCAGGCACAAGGCTTTCCAAACGGAAGCGTAATATTGCCTTAATAAGCTGCTTTTGACATCAGCCACTTCAATTTTACGATAATTAAATGTAAATAAATAAATAAATAAAAAATCTAATTATTAAATTAATTAATAAAATACCTCGGAGAAAGGAGAATACCTGAATGGATACTATGCTCGATGAAGAGTGCTTGAATTTACTGTGATTGTACTCATACTGGTTTGTACCTTAATACTTTGTAAGGTATTATCTCCCTTTTTACCACGTGTTTTCGTTGTGAAATATAAAACTTATCCGGCATCGGACATCGGTAAGCTCAGAGTTCAAATCACGGCGAGGGCATGACACTTTTTTCATATTTTCTGCTCCGAGAAATACATAACTGATCTACAAGTGGAGTCCTTTAAATGGGGGAGAATGTTAAGCATTTTCTTCCTCCTCACTGAGCGCCTTCATGGTGTAACTGGAAGTATGTCCGACTGGCAATCCGAAATTTGAATTCCAGTGAAGGCGTTGCTGATTTTTCATAATTTCCTGCCGCAAATTAATTTATTCTTAAGCAAGGAGACTACCGTAAATGTGTGACGTAAAACGCTTGATATGTTAAACTGCAAATTGAATACAATTATATTACAGTTTTAATTTTTTAAATCATTTTTACACTGAATAATTTTTTAATTTTTTTAAATTTAAATTTAACTTTTCTTTTAAGTCTTAGACCAAAATTTTGAGTTTTTAGACTACAATTTCTTAAAATTTTATTTATTAATTTGTTGACTTTTCTTTTCTTAAAGACTATAATTTTGAATTATCAGAATGCAATTTTTTTAAATTTTATTTATTGATTAGTTTACTTTCAAATCTATAAAGAGAGCATTTTTGTAAAACATATGAAGCCATTTCTTGCCTAATAATATTCCTATTTAGCTCAAACCGAAGCACATATTGAAGTTTTACGAACATGTATTATAAGCTAAGTAACCAAAAAATAGTGGTGATGTTTACTGAATGCCAATATATCTAATTTTTAAGTTTAAAAATAATCTTGCTTTTTGCCTTTCTAGTCAGAGCTAAAACAATAAAGACATACACATTTCACTCTGTTAAAACAAGATTCAAAATTTAAAATTATGACTCCTTCCTAAATGCTACGTAATAAATTTTATTTACTTTTATTGTTAGCCCAGAAGGGCTATTAATTTCATTTTGGAATTTTACGTTGATTCACTTTCTGCATTGATTCACTGTTCAAGCAGTTGCCACCAAATGTTACAGCCCTGTATTTTATTTAAAAAAAATTAATTAATGAAGAATCTGCATAAATGTATATATGTTTCTCGCATTGTGGTAAAACAACGGTACCTAGAGCCGTTCAATTTTGAATAACGTAATTCTCCATCGAATATGGTCATCTGGAAGCCTTAATTTGGAATTTAGAATTTGTTTTATTATCTATTTCATATTTTGTCAGATATTAAAAAGTTTTGATTAACAAACTCAACGATTTCAAAACAAGGAATGGCAACACTGTACGAAAAAAAAGAAACATCTTCATCTCCAGCGTGCGAGACTGTGTATCGAAAATTCAAAAGATACGCTCGTTTTAAAATTATTTTGCGATATTGCTGTTGAATTGAATTTTATGGTTTAAGTGCGAAGAAATGGTATATAATAAATAAAGGTAACACACAAAACGTTAAAAGAACGCCCCTTTGGACGTAGTTTAAAATCTAAAGCCTTTCAGATTTTTTTAAAATTTATTTATTTTATTTTATTTATTTATTTTTTGTAGTACCATAGATTTGCCTGCTGCCATAGTCTTGGAACAAGGTCCCAATCCTGTAGAAGATACAGATGTTTGTAAATGCATAATGACTTAGCACTGGAAATAATATTGACACCTTAAATCTAGCTAGACGAAAGTCTTCTCAAAAGGTTGGTGGTAGATGAAGAGGAGTAGAAAACCTTCATACGTGTCTTCCGAGGAGGCATGCTTGCTGAATTTATTAATCTTATCTAAAGATAGTTTTCAGATCGGAAGGATTTGAAATAACAACAATATTTTATGTACGATATTGTATTTATCAGTATACAATGATTATAATGCTCTCTGTTCATTAAAGAAATGTACAAAACTCGCAAATCATTCGTTAATGAACACGCGTTAATCCAAAATTGGTTTCAAAAAGTACCGGGTGCCAAATATACTCATGTCCATAAATTAAGGATAATTCGGTGTCACTCGGAAATCGAACGCTAAAATAAATATATCACCTGTAAAATCACTACACACATCTTCAAGAATCATATGCAAATTTCAGGAAGTAACCAGATGACACCGATGGTACGTCACAATGAAGAGAATGTAAGAGAGTAATATATAAGGAATACAGGTAAAGAAGTAAAATTATTTGCAAGCGCTTTATAAGCATTTCAGTGCAATAACCGAATAGTTATGACACAAAGGAAGCATTTGGATGATTTTTTACGTGGTAGAATTATCGGCCGTCTGGAATGTGGGCGTACCCAACTGGAAGTATCAGACGAACTTGGAATTGCCCAGAGTGTCATCTCCAGGCTTTGGCAACGATTCCAAGATGATGGTAATGTGAGTAGACGTTACAGTAGAGGTCGCCCCAGAGTTACAACGCCGTATGAGGACCGGTATTCGGCAATTACTGCCAAAAGAAAAAGGCGGAGCACAGCCTCAGACCTGTCTCGTCAGCTCTCTTCAGCCACTGGTACGACAATTTCAAGGCAGACCGTGTACAGACGCTTAGGGCAGATTGGTCTATATGCTCGTAGACCTGTCAGATGCGTTCCACTTACTGAAACTCACAGTCGCCTGCGGTTAGCCTGGAGTAGAGAGCATGCATTGTGGACACCGCAAACGTGGGCTTGTGTGATGTTTTCCGACGCGTCCAGTTTAGCTTGCAGTCTGATTCTCGCCGGACTTTCATATGGAGAGCTCCAGGTACCCGTTATCACCAAGAAAACATCATTGAACGAAAGCGTTACGGTGGTGCAGGAGGGTTCGTTTGGGATGGAATTATTCTGGGTTCCAGAACTGACCTGCATGTTCAAACTGGAACCATGACAAGCCAAAAATATCGGGACGTCATTCAGGAACAACATGTACGTTTGGTTAGGGGCGCCATGGGCGCACAATTTGTGTTTATGGATGACAACGCCCGTCCTCACCGTGCAAACATCGTAAGCGAATGCCTTCAATCGGAGGATATCACCCGTATGGACTGGCCAGCATTCTCACCGGACTTGAATCCAGTAGAGCACGTGTGGGACATGCTTGGCCGACGAGTTGCAGCCCGTCAACCTCCTCCTACATGTCTACCGGAACTTCGGAGAGCATTGCTTTTTGAGTGGTGTAATATCCCCCAAGATCAGATCGATAAATTAATACTCAGCATGCCTAGGCGTTCTACAAAGTGTATTGCATCGTCTGGGAGACATACAATGTATTAACAATCATACCAACCACGTAATATTGGTTTTTTGTAAATAGGTATTTTTTGTAATTTGCTTCAGGGAGAAAAACCGCTAATTTTTTTAATAATATCAAACATATAGCATCTTTTTTGCTCTTTACCTTTTGTTTAATAAATAAGCTTTACAAATAAGTCAAATTTGCTTTGCTTCTAACTCTTCCTTTGCCTGATTTTGCATTATCCTTAATTTTATGTACATGAGTGTAAATGCAAAAGAAATTCTGAGGTCTTCAGAGGATTCTTCTTTGCCTTAAAAATTATTGTAATATTATTAAATTTATCCCAAAAGCCCATACATTAGTAAAGCACATCGGAATAAATCCAGCATTTTCAGAACATAGGAAATGTCTATAAAATTTTCATTAAAAAATTCTGGAAAATGCATTCAAAAGAAATAAAAATCTCAAACCCAAATAATACCCAACTCCAGAGTCCTCTCAACTCAATTTACATCGAACAGGACAGGTGTCAAGCTGCTGAGACAAATATCGCTCAAGTTAAGATAGACGAATTTACAGAATTTGGAATGGTTTTGAATGCAAAATAAGTCTCACTATTCTAAAATTGGAACTTTAAAGAAATGTCTGAATTTCGTTATGGTACTTAAATTTTTAAAGAACGTTTCTCGAATTTACTGGAGCAATAACGTAGCTTTTTGGTTAGTTAAGAAAACTAAAACACACATCTCTCTTAGAAATAGCAATAAACGTTTCTAAGGATGTTTATCTGAAATAATTTTTATTTTCATTTTCTTCAAGGAAGCTTTAGACTACTAGATTTTTCAGGAATCTTCTTTCATACTTAGGAATGTACTTGAACTGCAAAAATTTGATGGTAAAATTTGGAAACGAAATGTTGTCATTTTTATTTGCAGTAATTGAAGTTTTCCGAAAGATTTTTGAAATGGAAATATTGCGCAAAATCAAATATTTTCCTATACCTACACTATTGCATAAACTCAAGGTATTATAGAATTTAGATGTTTTTCAGATTTAGCTTTATAATTACATTTTTCCTATTTTTAATGAAATATTTTATTAAACGAAAATACGGGTTTTAATGCTACTAAACATAAAAAAATTGAACTTGGAATAACCCAAATATCATTTCTGTGAATTCTGTACGAAAAACCAAATTCTGAGAAATCTATATAACATTTTCAGAAAAGCATTTTCAATTCCGAACAGAAGTGAGAAATCTGATATTTTAAGAAATTTATGAAGACATGAAACACGTTGAAGTAAAATAGAAAATTTTACCTTGCATGACGCTGATTTTATATAAAACTCAGTTGAATTCGAGGGCGGTTGACGTAAGTTCCTTTACATTTATATTAGCTAAGATATTATTTTTATATTAATTCCTGTTTGTAACTTCTATTTTCTCCTGCCGACCCTCACCAGAATATGAATTAACTTGAATTTAATTATCAAACGAAATATACCTTAGAGTAAAGTGGCAAAACTAGTAGCTTATTAGCCTGAGAAATAAACTTCCAATTTAGCCGATCTGTGTATTAGTCGATGAATTTTGTATTCGTTAGAACTTCAATGGGGCTAGAATCGCCGTTAAAGCGGAGTTAAGTTTAGATTCTGTATTTTACTTATTTGAGTAACATACTTTAAATTCTTCCAAATAGGAGAGGTTACTTAATAATTTGAAACTGTGTCTGCAGTAAGTAGTTGTAATAAAATTCTTAATTAAATTTTACGTCTTTTATGTGCTCCCGAAGTTTAATTAGACTGCAAGTTACTTGTAAGAATGACAAAGCAAAGAAAAGGGAATTGGAAACTAATTAGTTTAAACTTACACATTTTATTTATTTCTAAAGCAGAAGGATCTAAGTCAATCTCTCATGTCGCAAGATACAGTATTCGTTAGAACTTCAATGGGGCTAGAATCGCCGTTAAAGCGGAGTTAAGTTTAGATTCTGTATTTTACATTGTGTATTCTGTATTTGACAAACATGTGACATCCCGGGAAAAATTTTATATGATAAGGAATGACGTAGGTTTTGTTGTTGTTGTTGTTTTGTTTTGTTTTACTTCGCTTGCTTTCAATATAGTTTACCTGATGCAGAAGAGACCTTGAAACTGTATTCACGAGCTCACTCGCAAAGTTTGCTCAGTTACAGTTTTAATATCTAGTGCATCTTTGCCACTGAAGTATTCACATTTCTCTTCTTATCGCATTCACAAAATTTGTCTTTTGATCGAATTTTAGAGCTGGAATAATTTAGATATTTAAAAAAATTTCTAAAACGGCATATTTTTAGAATCTCTTTTTTTGTTTTCGACCATTTTGCACAACAAAATCTCCAGAAGATACTTTTGTTGAAGATGATGAACCAGTACGAAATCCCTTAAAACTCAGATTCATACTTTTAAAAACCCAATTTAAAGTTGAAATTTGCTTATTTTCAGTTTATTAATATTGTGCAAAAACATGGATATTCTGTAAATGTATGTTGAAGGTATGACTACGAACTAACCTTCTCCAACCATCTGAAGTTTATTATTTTAAAGATGTTTTTATTCCAAACAAATACACAGGTATATTTTGATAAAGGAAATTTTGTCCCACTTGTGATCTTTCTTTCATTCGAAGAGATCAAGTTGTAATTTTCTGAATACAAAATGCGTTTAAAAAATAATTTTGCTCAAACATCGAAGATCGTTTCTTCCAGAAATTACCGTAATTACTCAAAGTTAGAAACATTCACTTCCTTTTCTTAAAACTACAAGGAAATAAATATACCTCTTCGAGAACTCCACCAGCGGTTGGTGTTTTTACGAGTCCACGGATCTCATAGAAAACTTATCTGACTGAAGTTAAAAAACTACACCACCTGAAATTTAGCAAGTTAAAATCTTTTCCTAACTATTAAAAGTCCATTGTTCATTATTAACATACAAATTGATATGAGCAAGATACTTTTTTCCATAGAAGTATTCACTGGGCGCTAGGAACGAGAAATCTTGTTCTCCGCATTTTCTGTTTACATATTACTGAAATGTGTACCAGTCTCTAAACAGATAATTAAACCTCCACCACTAAAGAAAAGTTAAAAAAACATCTAAATGCAGTTAGATTTTAACGGTCAGCTTAAAAGAGCTCTTTAATAGTTTAATAATAGTTTATCAGTAGAGATTTTTATAGAATACTAGATGAATGAACACTACGCAAAAAAAGGACAGTTCTATATCTCCCGTTCTACTGTGGCGATTGACGAAATTCAACTTCGTTTTTCATGTCTCAAAAGCGCGACTTAGGATAGGTATTAGATTTATATATTCCATTGTTCTAATATAATTACTTTGACACAAAATCGGACTTTTTCTGAAATGGCATGTCAATATGTTTCCACATTTCGATTCTACGACTCAATTTATGCCAAACGGCCAAGTTCTGTAAAACCGCACGAGTAGATTTTAAAAAATTAGCTGTCAAAGTTTTAGCTCTTTAGTGTATAGTGAATCTGATATATATTTATTAATCTCTCTTTTTTTTATTAAACTTACTTGATTCCTTCTTCTAGAATTCAAAATTTGGGATCATTACAAATAAAATGCGCCCATGTTTTACGATTTATTTTTAAAATTTGTATTTCTTAATAAGTTTTACAAATTTTTCCAAAACATTTTGAATTACAACCTATAAAATTTTTACCATCATCTTAAAGTACGATTTTGTAGCATGTATTTCTAAGCATACCTGGAAAAAATTACAGTTTTTTATTCAAACTTTCCTAAGATATACGTGAATTTACATACTGGTGCGTTTTGAAATTTGGCGTATTCGTTATAAGAGATAATAACGCCAAATATGGTTTACGTACTTTGTTAAAATTATTTGAAAGTATGAACGATGACTTTTTTTCCGCTCGTGTACGTTGAAAAAAAGGAAAGGAAAATACGCTGGTATAAATTAAGAAGTTCGCGAATTGAATTATTCTTTGCGCAAACTGAAAGAAGTGTACGAAGATAAATTTTTAAGTTCCTCCAGAAATGTCTCACCAAAAATTATAAAATTTGATATCTAGGCATAATTTGAGTCCTGTAATCGCAATATGGAAAAACATTATATGCTATTTCAGAAAAAGTCCGATTTTGTGTCGAAATACTCCTGTTAGAATAATGCTATATATAAATCTGATATATATCCTAAGTCGCGCTTTGGAAAACCGAAAAACGCAGTTTGAATTTCGTCAATCGGCTCAGCAAAACGGAAGATATAAAACTGTCCCATCTTCTTTTTGCGCAGTGTACGTTTAGATTAACATTCCCATCTTAATCTTAATTATATATCGTCTGTATATTTAAAAAGTTAAAAATACATAATATAATTCTATAAAAATATTTAATATTGTTACGAAATGTCCAGGCGCGGTAAGATAGCTTCCCCGCAAAGCAGGTTTAGGGTTGACATAAAATGGTAAGGAAAGGCAGGGTTGCCACATTTGGCGAGAAATCGCCCATTTGGCGACAAAATTGGCGATATGCTATAGACGCATGGAGAACCTTCTAGAACGAATTCTTCCTGGTTTAGCCCAGAACGTTCTCGAATACAAGCCAAAAGCTATATAAACCCTGCTGGTACGCGGAGAGTGAGTTGGCGTTTCGTCTAGCGAGCTGATAGTCAGTCAGTAAGCGAGTGTCTAGTTGGTCCTCGACTACATCGAGAGCGTTTCTTAGTGTATCGCGAGATAGTGCATCGTCGAGTTTTATCTTAGAGTGTGAAAAGCTCCGGGGAACGACTGAACCGAGTCGGGAGTTGTACTCTAGCGTATCGTCGAGTGCATCGCGAGTTCTAGCGTGGAGAGTCTCGAGAGTACGTGGAGTTCCGAGAACGACTGAGCAGAGTCGGGAGCCGTACTCTGTGCTTTGCCGTGAAGCTGTCTGCACCGTTACAGCCTGATAGTCTGAAGGCTGTGTCGCTGATTGTCTCAGCGTGTTTATAGTAGTTCTTCGACGACTGTAAGCGTGATTTTGGAGCTGTCTTGTAAAATACTGGCCAATAAAGTGTGTTTTGATACTTCATCAAGTGTCGCCCTCGTTATTCACTCCAAATCCACGAACCCTTGAAGAGAAAAACGTAACAATATATTTAATTAGATACACCATGAATTAAATGCATTTTTATTTAAATCAGTCAGATTAAAAAGTAAATAATTAATGTTCTTTAGTATTGCATCTGTTGAATTTAAATAGCTTAGTTTGTTATTCAGTAACAGACAGATTAAATCTGAAAAATAAATATCTTATATTTTGCCCAAAGGCAACGGACTCAAATGAAAAATGAAACAACACAAAATATTGCTTTGAGACTAATAGCACTTTTTAAAAACGAAAAGATTCTGTCATCAAACCAAATTGCATTCTGGATTACAATGCATGTATGGTGCAGTAAATTTAATCAGCTGCTTTTACACTTCTGCTTTTACACAACCACTGCTTAATGATACAGAAAATTTAGGCTTCAAATGGTGCTGCTTAGTCTGTCTGCAAGTAATTTGCGCCATCTGATACGTGACTGATTTTATGAATTAGTAAATAATCATAATCGTTTTAAAATAAACAAAATGTATAATATTAGAATTATCATGCTCTCTCAGTTTTTACAATAATAGTAGAGATCAATTAACCCACTGCTTGTAAAATAAAGCGTCCCCAAAATATGTGTTTTCATTTTATAAGGTATTTTCTCCCTCGTCCATCCTTCGTGGTGTAATGGTAGCACAATCTCTGTGTATTCGAGGTCCAGGATTCGATCCCGGCGAGAGCATTGCACACTTTTTACACCTCCAGCTTCAAAATAACTTAATGTCTCAACAGAGACGACTATACAGTGGACAAATAGCCTTACTTTACAGTGGACAATAACGTAGTGACTATAAAGCCCGAACTAAAAGGCTATGGGAAAAAGGTTATGGAATTAAAAGGTTATTCGTCACCATCAGAATTCGGCAGTTGGGAACTCCTAATCCCCAGACGCCCTTTAAAAGAGGGAGTATATAAGGTATTTTCTCCCTCCTTCCAGCATGCCTTCCTGGTGTAACAATAGCATGATCGGGGGGAGGGGGGTATTTGGAGGTCCACCTTCTATCCCGGCGAGGACATTATTCATTTTTCATTTCTCCTGCTTCAAAAAACCTAAACTGTAGAATTTTACTCGATATTCTGTCCTGATCTGTATAGCTGTTACAAATTCTGGCTGCCCCGTGCCTAACTTTCGAGAAAGTCTGGATGTTTTTCAAGTGATTCAAGTGATATTTGACTTGAAGGCAGTTAAAATACTAGTGAGCCGAATGTCTTTCCAAGAAACCAGAATTTAGGGGAACAGAGGTTGGAGACCTTTGGATCGTTCCTCCGGAATTTCCTTTATCGAAACTAGGATGGAGCTTCCCCTGTCTCGCAGGTATAGTTCGGCCACCGCTGTGATAATGAAACGGCTAAAGGGCAATGGGCACTTACTGCTCCAGACAATTGCATGCAAGTATTCGGCCATATAGAACGACAATATGTTTCTAGATATTAAATCATATTTGTTAGTTTTTATTTTTGAAGAGACAGGCTGCTCTGTTCGGTATGAGCCTGATTCCATATAGTCGGGCTAGGGTTTGAATGTTGGAAATGAATGAAAATTTATAATTATCCATCTCCCTTCTTGTGAATTAAATAATGGTTGTCCTCTATGATGAACCCTGGGCTCCGTTATTGCTTTAGAGGTAGCTAAATGTCCAATAAATTTGGCCATTTCCGATGAATACTTAATGAGCAGTCTTCCAACAATTCGAGCATAGAATCTTTTGATTATTTAAATAAAAGATTGAAACAAAGTGCACTAAGAAATTTCGGCAACAACTTCCTTTTGAGATTAATGACTTTCAAATACCACAAAATAGCGTCCCCATGCGTTTTAACTAAGACTTATGCTTCAACAGCCTTCTTCAATGTAATCAACTCTGAGCCATGGTGGCACTTTCAGACTTCCAATGTTTGGAAGTGAACACTGAAATCTTCTTTTAAGTTTCGAAAGTGGTTTTTATATAATATTAGATCTTCGATAGAAATGCAGTTCTTTTCAATAACAGACTATCGCATTAAGTTATCAATGTAATGGAATTCTTTTCGATTTAGTGTCGATAGAAGCAACTCTGTTTTAGATAGAAAATCGCATATTCTTCTAGCTTTATAAATTCTTTCTAGCTTCGATGGGATTGATGTCTTTGCTTTGCAGTTTGTTTCGTATGACACTGAACGATGAATATATATCAGTAAACTAGAATATACGTTTTTTTTTTAATTGTGCCGCCATAGGGTTACCAATTTAAAAAGAAATTCTATCACAATATTTAAAACGGTTATAAAACGCTACCAACAGTTACCCCTTAGAAAGCCAGTGTACCCCCGTGTAAGAAGCAGATTACTGTACCTTTCATCATTCTTGTCACATAGTTACGCAGAAGGACGGACATTCAAAGTTGTAGCTTTGGTAGTATTTATTGCTGTTATTATGTTGCTTGTGCAAAACGCATTGTCCAAATTCGTTGAGGATCCTGTGCTCGAGATACGCTAAAAGGCCTTGATATTTTCTACCCATTGCTGGTGCATCGCCACGCGAAGGAGCAGTCATGTTGAACAGAAGAATGTTTAGAAAAGGTTTTCAACACAATGAAATATGTATTCTTCTTCGAGAGGCTTAGCGCAAAAAAGGCTCATTTATTACTTCTTCTTTAACATCGCTATAATAAAGCACATATATCATTAAAATGTTGTTTCCTCCAGAATTTGATTCCATAATTATATAGGAGTCCTTAATTCAGAAATTAATTGCTGTTCAATAGCTTCGGCTGTTTCACCTATATGCGACGTTGAACTGTATTGGTACTGAGCGGGAAACTTTAGAAAACCGGATCCAGATTCATTTTCATAAACGCAGTTATTACGTTAAGCAGATAACAGGGAACTGCCGACCATGGCTCTCTAAAGGCTTCGGACTACTGGTAATAATAAATTTTAACGAACTGTATACGATATTCTCCTTTTGCAATTAAAAAGGAAGTTTTACATGAAGCTTCCAATCCTCCTTCATAATTCTTAGATATCAATGGTGTCAAAACTGATGTATTGTACTTCCTCCGTTTGAATGCAATAAAAATTTATCTCTGACATTTTTAAATTGCCCCAAATAATTTTCTTTCTTATCTGCATTCTTATTAAAGGACCTTTCATTTCTCACAATTTCATTGCATCATTGTGAATTTTTTTTCAAAGGAGACATAAATGTAACGCTGCGTTTTCCAGGAACGACGTTACTCTTCAGAATATTGTCAGAGTTTTCTCTGTCTTAATGTGAATTTCTGAGAACCCATAAATTTAAGTTTAGAAATTTAATAATGAAAGTATTAAAATTGACTTTCTACAAACTTTCCAGCTGTTACAAGAATGGCAGCCTGAAAGCTATTCTTACAACAGTCTTATAATAACCTGAAAAGTTCGTAGAACAAAGCCGAGAGCTACAAATACATTATGAATATGATTATGCAGTTATTCTATGATCTCCGGTTGCATTCTACTGTGTACTTTGGTTTTCTTGAGCAGCAGTTTCCAGAAAATATGTATTAACACGGTACAAAGGTTTCCGCTCCTATGGCACTCTGGGAGGGGGGGATAGCAGTTAGCTTGTAATGTTCTTATCAACTGTAAAAGGTAAATATTGTTGACGTACTGCCATCTGAGCGTAACTTTTGTCAGCAAGTTTCACCAGCGGGCACGAGTGAAAGAACAAGACCAAATTTTGCTGTGGTTCATTAGTTTTGCTGAATTCCTAATTTGATAATGTTCTCTTGTGTTCCTATTGTTGCTCTTTTATAGTGCACTTTGTTTTAAAATATATTAAATCATTTTTGCGCCTTTTTCCCTTACATTTATTTTCTATGACTGTAAAGGTCTTATTTTGTTCCAACTAATTATTTTTTATTTTAATCAAATTTCCTTTGCTTTCTGATTTCAGTTTCGTGCCAGAATGTAAATTTAATGACGTGCATGCAAAATTAAGTGAGTTCGGAAACAGCATTTAAGCAGCAGTTTTAAGAATTCGCGGTAGGAGATTTAGTTCCGAATTTATGCTGCGTGGTTCATTTAGTAACTTTATAAGGTATTTGTCCCGTCTTCTTCGCATGCCTTCATGGTGTACTGTTCAGCACGCTAGACGCGTATTCCAGAGGTCCGTGGTTCGAGTCCTGGCGAAAGCATTGCTCATTTTTCATCTCTCCTGTTTCCGAAATAACCTAATGTCTTTACAGCTGGCGCCCGAACTAAAAACGGTGCTGGATGATGATTCTCCACCACCAAGATTTGGCGATTGGGTCCCATTATCCCCAGTCGCCCTATAAAAGGGGAAGTATATAAAGTATTTCTCCCGCCTTCTTCGCATGCCTTCGTGGTGTACTGGTCAGCACGCTGGGAGCGTATTCCAGAGGTCCGTGGTTCGAGTCCTGGTGAAGGCATAGCTCATTTTTCATATCTCCTGCTTCCGAAATAATCTAATGTGTCTACAACCTTATAGTGAATAGTTGGTGCTAGCCACTTTCTTTAGATTATATTGATATTCTAGGCTCGGCTTTACTATGTGCAGCCGATTTAGTGGTTTAGATAAAGAAGGAGCCAGTCGTGTTGTAGAGTCATTAGGTTATCTGGAGGCAGGAGACTTGAAAAATGAGCAACACCTTCGCCGGGAATCGAACCTCGGACCTCTCAGTTACGCGTCTAGCTTGCTGACCTCTACACCACGAAGGCATGCGAAGAAGGCGGAAGAAATACTTATAGTGTAGCTAATTTTTACTTTATTATGATTTTACATTCTGTTAAGTTACTGTTAATTAAATTGTGAGCTCCGAGTGAGTGAGTTTTTGTTCAGTTAAAATAAAAAGGTTATTAAAAGCTTCTTCTGCAGTCATGCGCTCTTTCAAGTCCTAGCGAGAATTCGCTACCTGGTCTTTCAGTAAGGTTGTAAGGTATTTCTCCCGCCTTTTTCGCACGTCTTCGTGGTGTAGCGGTCAGCATACTCGGCGCGTATTCGAGAGGTCCGTGGTTCGAGTCCCGGAGAGGGCATTGCTCATTTTGCCTCTTTCCTGACATCGAAAATAACCTAACGTCTCTACAGGGTCTACCAGTTTATGATTCCGAAGCACACTAGAAGACTCTACATGATTTCTTCTATACTACATGATATAGCTCTATAGCAATAAGAAATTAATTATCAATTTTATTAGTAATATTTTGAAATCGGTGAGATATTTATTATGCCGATCAATTGCCGATACAAATTTGTCTATCGATCTCCGATCGATCCCTTGGTCCCTTGGATCAAGCCCCTTTAAAATTTCATCGACTCCAAGGAGATTATACTGACCCTGCTCTAGAACTAAATAAGGAACAGAACTAAGCCCATCAGATTAACATGGGCTAACCAGCAGTTAAGGGAAGTTAAAAATTTGGCAATATTCACAGATTTTGTAATGTCTGGAGTTATGTGAAACTTTGTCTTATATCGGTAACGAAAGTGAAGGAAATTGTTATTCATACCTCAATTACTAATAAGAATGATTTTCCTAAAATTTAGAGGAAATCGTTTAATGACGTGAAAGTCTTTTGAAATAATGACTTAGCCAACTGTATCGTCTCTTTTTCAGTAACAATATATATAATTTCCTGCAATAAAAGATTTAGAAAAGTTCTCAACAGCAGAGTTACTTTTAGAATTTTTTGACTTAATTATTTATATGTATTATAAATGAGAATGTTTTTAAAGCTGGCATTTGTGTCTTTATAAAAGCTTATATCGTTATGGTGCAATGCTGCTCAAATTAATAGTCATATAATATTTGAGGAAATTATTTTATACTTCTATGTTTACTAGTAAAATACTTATCAATGTATCTTTTTTGTACATTCAGTTTCTTCCTTAATCTTATCTTACATTAATTTCCTCTAACTTTCTGCCCAATACAGAGAAAGATTTTTTTCCTTACAGTGATGGCAGCAGAATCATTCTAGAAATTAAGTACAAAAATTAATTTGCCATCCAATATTATATTTCCCCCGCATAATTAAAAAAAGATATAATATTAATTATTTAACTAACAATTGCTTGAAAACATAATTAGCTCTTATGATTCCTTGTTGTTATACTTACTTTCATGCAAAAAATTTCTCGTTGCAAAACAATGCAAAAATGTTAGAAACTGCTTTTTTTTTCTCCTAAAGAATGGTATAATTCTTTCTTAATCAATCAGTAATCAACCCAAATTCCCATAAAAAAATACTAAAGTGTACAAGTATGAGGTGTTCACATAGGTCTGATAATTTTTGGTAGCAGATAATTAGATCTGGAGCTGGATTAGCCTGCATCTTCAAAATGAAAGACCTTTCTAACTTAATTAATATCTCATTAAATGGTAAAAGTAGAGCTAACCAAAAGCAGCACTAATTTTCTCTTACCTTTACTTCATTATTATTTTGTAGTGCTTTATTTTTTACTTACAAACATTTTGTTCGAATCACCTTTTGAAGCATAAGTGTTTCTGATCATCTGATCATCATAACAATAATTATTTTCAATATTACATCTAGATTGGCTTTTGAAGGATTTTCATCTACCATTTTCAAAATGCCATTTATTGTGTGAGTAGTGACTTAATCGTATATCAGAAAAGCCAAATGTACTTGTAATGGACGCAAGTCAGCTGATCAGTGTTCACATTTACAGCGTTTTTAAGTGTTGCCATACTTTTTTATATTCTCTATAATATTTATATTTGGGATGTAAATTGATGAAATTATCCAAATGATTTGTTCTGTGTATCTTCACCTGTAAAAATAGTTACAGCCTGAAGTCGTAAAAACGTTTTGAAGTTTTGTTTAACTTCCCTCCCCCCCGGCAAATTTGGAGCATTTATTCACGAAGTTTAAACGAACTGTTAGCACAAAAAATATTAATTATGTATCTGAAAACACTGCAAACATAAAAATGTTTAAGGTATTTAATTTAATTATTTTTGTTTTTGAAATTGTGGATGGCAGTGTTTTACAAGCTGTAAGTTGCTTTAAACTTAGCTGTTAACTGTTAACTTAAAGGTGGGAGGTCTAAAATTTTAGCCTTGGAAGAATAAAATTTTATTTTTATGCATTCGAAATTGGAATAAGATTCCAGTAATATAGGATGCTATAATAAGCCTTATTATTATGATCTAATTTTATGATTTCTATTCTTTGAATTGTTTTGATATTAGTTGTAGCATGAAATGAATGTGCTTTAAGGCATCAGTTGCCTCCTCTGTTTATTATTTACTCGTACTTAAGATAATATTCCTAGCATTAGCAGTGACATAAGCATCTTGGTTAATATGACTCAGCAAGGCGAAGAAAAAAGAAGGGCGAAGAGAAAACGGTATGTGTGGCGTAGACGTGTAGTTGGTGGTATTCCAGAAATAATAATTAGGTGCTTTCCTATTTAGTAAAAATAAACACTCGAAATAAGAGCTTATTGAAATATTTCAGCTTATTTTTTGGTGTGTGTGTATTGTGATTCTGAACTACTAAAGAAATTATTGTAACCTCGACACCAAAAGAGATTAAAAAAATATTTCAAAAATTAAAAACGTTTATGTTTAAAAATATGTACATGTAAATAAAATTAAATTAAGATTTCAATTTTAAACCACTACAGACACACTTAGCTGATTAATGTTTACGTTTACAAATAATCTCTTCAAAAATGAAATTAATCAAAAACAGCGAAAAGTGAACGGAGCACCAAAACTTAACCTGTGAATTTACAGGTCTTGCTCTATCCCACTACTGTTCCAATTGAGCAGTCAGAAACATTTAGTTCTTTCTGTGCGCTTGACGAGTTAGCACGAACACTGAGTAGTCAAAATGTGCACTCCATGAGGCTTAGCATCAATATTAACAAATCAAAAAAATTATTCAGCTAGATAACTGGGGATTAAAAACAAAGGTTGAACTTTGTACAGCATACAGGTGCGTTTGAATCAAAATCATTATTTGATTCATTAGAGAATCAGGGGCTTGCTTGGATTTTAGAAACGGTAAATAAAGTTTTTGGGCTGACTTGAAGCATTTATCATTATTAAGAAACAGATTTGCATTCTATTTAAAAGGAGTTGTATTACTTAAATGATGTTGACAAAATTCTATCATTACATGCATCAATACAGATTAGTTAGCCGAATAGCATTTTTACTTTCTTTACTTTACTTAAGGATGAAATTTCTATTTCATTACAGCACATAAATTAACAGTAGCAAATTTTGCTTTAAAAAAATTCAGTTTTTTCCTTTTTCTTGAAGATTACTCAAATAAGAAGCAAACATTGGATCCGGTTAAGTCTGTCTAAGTGTGCTGCAGCTCAATTACTGAAGTGGCTACTACAAAAGACATTATAAGTTAAAAAAAAAGAGAGAGAGGGAGAGCTGTTTAACGAGGATAGTGGTCATTGACTCTCACTACCGTACCGAAGGGCCCGGATTCGAACCTAGGAGAAGGCATGGGTGTTTTAAATGTATAGTGTCTGTGCGGCATGGGGGTACTTTAAATATATGGCCTGCCGAAAATCTCTCGTGATGTTAGAGGTAGACCTTCAGGGATAATGATGATGGAAGAAAAACCCTTGGACCCGTCTCTTCCGGGTAGTTCTCTCTCAAAATGGAGGGCGGAACTGAGCTAAATTCGGGCTGTCAAATATATGGTGCTCAAATCCCTTGCCAGAGAGAAATATTTCTTTTACAGCTGTCAAAAATAAATAGTTCGTAAAATCAAAAACACAGACATTCAATAAATTCAGTTTCATGCCACCATCTTAATAAAAATGGCCTAGCTTCATCATTCTTGTAGAGCTATGGTTAGGTCTTGTATACATATCATTGATGTTTAAGAATGATTAGAATGTTCTTTGGGTAGAAACGTAAAGACGATCATCATAAATTTTAATGACAATGTTAATAGAACGTATACAGGGGGATTCAGAAATATCTGTTAAATATGAAGGCAGGCAGAGGGGAACGAAATAAGCAGATTTTGTAATGGAATAGCTGTGCAGAAATGGCAGGTTTAGGTGGTACAGGGCGCTGTTGAGCAACAGATAAAAGTGCTTACTGGCATAGTGTGCATGCCTGAATGAGCGTGGATTTCGTTTATTATCTATGCGGCTGCAGATGGATTGAGTATCTGCTCAAAGATGGTCCTCAGGAATGGTTCCTTGTATTACCTTTGAGTAGCTGCTCCAGTTTAACCGCGATCACAGATATATATGGCATGTCGGTTAGCTCCACATTCGTATGGTGATGTATGCGGTTCGAAATTCGCAGAGGGAGTGATGATTTACACTTACTACTTAACAGAGTCTTCTACCTCCTCAAAGCACGCATTTGTAAATTTAGCACGCATTGTCTATCACAAAATCTTCTTATTTCGGTCTTTTTCACTTTGTATGTTTCTCACATACTTTAGAAATTAACATCGTAGAAGATAGCTTATCATTATAGTGTATGAAACGTCGAAACTTAGTGGATCAAAGCTCTTAAAAAGAAACCTTGTTACACGTAATTGAGAACGTGAAGCGCTTTATAGTTTTCCTAAGCGTACGTAGAATGTGATTGATTCGTTTTACGCCCTTTTAGCCGTTTGATCAATTTAACCGAACTGTATTTTTTTCATTTAAGTTCTCATACAAATGAAATAATGCAATATATCAAAATTTACCTGTTATTTAAAATGTAGTCACATATTATCATTTTACGATCATACATACGTGTTAGGACAAAGTTTATCAAATTTTTTAACTTCACAACCTACATGCATATAGTTACGATTCACCGCGATCTACTTACATATAGCTACTATTCATTGCGACGCACTTGTATAAAATAGCTCTGAAAGATAGAAAGAGAAAACGGAGATAGCTAGAGGAAAATAACGTAATAATGGAGCAATTTTAAATAAAAATATGCTGTAATTATTAACAGTTTATTGGAAATTATAAATAAACACGGTATTTTTTGAAAAGCGAAGCCCTTTAGAGCCAAGCATAAACGTTAGCGCGAAATCTAACTAGATGGCCGCTACCCTAATAATTCGTATAGCTTCATAGAAAAAAAATAACTTTTAATAATATTAATATATTATGGAATATAATATATATATATAATGTTCAATATGCCGAAGAGGTACTTGATGGCGAATTTGTGTGTAGTCTATTTTGGCTTAAAATGTTAAAGAATTGTGTAAATTAGGCACTGCGCATATTAAAAACATTGCACGGATATTCATGATGCGATATAAACAGGCTACCATATTTGACGCTTTATTGGTGACTGTAATTACAGCTATATATATGTGATTAGTCATTAAACAAAAGAGGTAAATGGAAAAGAAATCCGTCAGGTTAAAATTAGGCAATACCGGAACCTTAGTGTGCCCTAGATACTGAATAAAACTCTATGCAGGGTGTCTCAAAAGGCCCTTGCGAAACTTAAATTGCTGGACTTTCATACCATGACAAACAAGATTTACATCAGAAATTGTGCCCGAAAATTCAAATGACGACCGCTCGAGGGCAATGTTCGCAGGCTTATAGAAGAGTGGAAAATGTAACCACTTCAAGCGAGGACGTTGCAGGACAAAGCTGAATCGGTGTGTTAACTCAATTCTTCATGGACATTTTGTGCGAATATTGCCGGATCTCATGGATGACGTTCCAGCAGCTACACGCCGAAACGTCTGGTTTCAGCATGATAGAACTCCTGCACATTTCAGCAACACTGTGCGAGAATACTGGTTTGGCAGAGGTGGACCAGTCGCATAGCCACCGCGATCTTCCGACCTGATTCTCCTAGATTTCTGCCTGTGCAAATCCATGAAATCCATGGTGTACGAGAAGATCACAATAGCGGAAAAGGATCTCGTCGCCAGGATCTTGAAAGAGGCGGCACGTGTCCGTGACACACCTGACTATTTTGAACGAGTCAGTGAACACATGCGTCGACGTCGTGAAGCATGCATTGTGGTGAATGGAAGGAATTTCGAATATCTTCTATGATTTAACTATGTTCTTTAATAAAAGTCATATTAGCACCTCTTGAGACATCCTTTCTTTCTTCTCCTCTACGTTTGCGAACATTGCTTTCCTGCGGTCGCTGTTCGCATTTTCGGATAGAGGACCCTATGTAAATCTTCTTTGTCATGGTTTAGTAGACCCAGCATGTTAAATTTGGCAACGACCTTTTGAGACACCCTGTAGATTTCGAAGACGATGTGACACAAATTTCTGCTCTTCAAGAGCAGAATATTTTACCAAAAGGGTCCAATACTCCAGTACTCAAATATGCTAATATGGCCAAGACTTTCAGCCTTGATAAGCCAAACTGAAATGACTTGATGTGAGATACTGTGAAATTAAATTCTATAAGAGGGAAGGAGGAGGTAAGTAAAGAAGAGAAGATCATTGTCTTTTGAATCGATTCATGAAAGAAGACCTTTAAAATCATCAAAATTGCCGCATCTGTCGGGTGTTAAATAGACTAGAGAAACCAAGTAAGAATATAGAATCAGGTGATCCGCTCTGATACTGAATATACATACACGGTTTGGAGTAAACAGGTACAAGTACGTATGATGGACAGTGAAACTGAAATAAACAGCATGTATAAAGCAATACGTGAGCATAACATAATTAGGTGATGAAATTGTGGTCTTTAAGTCTACGGCCTGCAAAAGGCCTGATGCCATGATCTTCAGGAATGATTTCATAATTTATAATTGCAAAAATCTCCTTTGTTGCATTTCATTCCCTTGACGAAGCATTTTTATTGCACTTATGTAGAAGATATGCAATGTAGTCAAATTTTAAGTCGTTGTGTATCAGCTTATTTCTAACGCAGAACTAAGTTCCGGTGATAGTTCGAAGTATCTTATTTTAAATCACTTGCAGTTCATTGAGGTTGGTCTTCGTGGCTGTAGTCCAGGCAAGTGAATCAAAGCCCATGATCTGTCTTAGGATGTTGAGATAGATTTTCCTCTTTCTTTAGAGGCAGAAGCCTTAATTTCTGCCAATCAAAGCATGAAGCTGATCTACCGAGACTTTAGCTTTGTTAGTCGTACTCTTGATAGGAATCATCCATACAAGAAGTTGATTTAACTGCACTCCCAGGTAGCTGACACTGGCAACCTTCGATACCTGTTCTCCGAAAAGGTATAGTGGTTGCATATCGGTCTTGATTCTTTTCCATTTTATTATACGAAGCTTCGATTTGATCGCGTTTATGGCAATTCTTCACCGGATGCACCACTAGCCTGTATTATATATCATATCTTGGAGTATGCCTATGGCTAGTATTTGGCTGCATCGAGCTGACTGCTATGGTAGTATTTGGCTGTATCTGCAGCAGCATCGAGCTGTAACTTAGTCTTTCACGACAAAGGTCCGCAACATATAGAACACAAAACATCGGGCCAAGAATTCACAAAATGGAAGGAACAATAGCCAAATTTATATCGAACTTAATGAGCGGAGCAAAGCGAACACAAGAGTGGCGTCATTTGTCAAGAAAAATAGTAATCAAAACCCATCGTTGAACCATGTTAGTTCGGCTCAAAATACTCCTGGCTGTACTAACCTATCCCATCGAATAAAGGAGTCACTTTTCGAACGTACAGATAGCATTATAAGGAATGATAAGCAAGTTGTTCGATGCGTAGCAATAAGTAGGAATGATAGTGTTGGTAAAGGCATGGCGGTCTGGCGTTGGGAAGTTTCTACAACAACGATCTAATTTTGATTTCTAACGATTCTAAATTTGAATTTTGGTTCAGGTAATGACAGAAGTAGTTCGCGTCATCTTCGACAATCAGGCGCGGTAGCAGGAAGAAGAAATGATAGTGCATGTTTCTCTGTTGACATCTATGAGGTTACTGTGAAGAGCTGGCGATGAAGATAGGGTATGCGGACTCTAGATACAAGTTGGTTGGCCGAGGTGGATTATGGGAAAATAGATGATTTCTGGTTGGTCGTAGATGATCTTGTATGGTCGCAGGTGTGACTGCTGAGATTGCTGGTTGGCTGAGGGTATCAAATGGAAGCAAGTAGGAGAAGCGCAAATGATTTCGTAGGTAAAACTGGGCAGGAAGAAATGATTAGAAAAATTAATGAATTGTGCAGAGAAAATAAAACTTGCATGAATAACTTAAACAAGGAAACAAATTTTAAAGATTAAACTATATCACTAAGTCTATTTCTGTTGGGATTCATAGTTGCTATTAGAAAAACAGTTAGCTTCCTCACACTAGTAAGGAAGAGTGAAAAACTAAAATATTTCTAAAAGCGTTAAGAATGACAGGTTTGGAATTAACGTCATTAACTAAACAGAATAACAATTTGTGAATATGAAAAAATAAGAAAATGCAGCTGAAGAAGGTTTATGGATAATTCTTCCAGAAAAGTAAAATTTGTTGCTCGATTCTTAAAAATCCCATTTCTGATTTTAACCCTTGAAACATTTGTAGTATATCTTGCAGTATTTTTTGTCATACTTCGGTCAAACTAAAACAGCGTTAAAATGAATCTTATGTTCGAAAAGGAGAAATAAACAAATCTTCGATTGCCAATCATACTTAGACACTTAATCCCAATTTTGTTTTGGGTTCTGGAAACGTTATCAAGAGAGCTAAGTTTCTTTGAATGTTTTCCCATTCGGGGATTAATAAATAATGAATCGCGGATTAATGAGTGATTATGAATTAATCTGGAATGTATTTACTTAATGTTAATTCCAATTAGTTCTTGCTGACATATTCACAAATTTAAGTTTTTTTAAATTTCATCACTATTTCTCTGGCGCTGTGTTCGTGTTATTGTTTCCTTGCGCATTGTTTTCGATATGAATACGGTCATCGCTTTATACATTTTGCAAAATCTCTTTCGCTGCTGAAGAAGAGAGAACTGTGTCTGATCTTTCTAAAGTTATTCAAAAATCTACAGCCAAAGTAGTAGGTTCTTTCCGAAGCAGCCCATAAGCGTAAAATCAAATAAAGTTTTGCAACTAGTTTTGGACCTTAGTTTTGGAATTATAAACGACACTGATAAAGAGAATCGGAAGGAAATCTCACACGTACTCCTACAGCTGTTTGAAAATTCCAATCGGAATCCTTGAGAGCATTATATTTACTCACTTTCAAACTAAAAACAACGCATTCATGTTTAACATGATACTCACGGCTCGAAAATAGTTCCATTTCGGTTTCGGGAAATTACATTCTGTACTCACTCTCATCCTAAATTTCTTCCATAACAATTCTCGGACCATTCACATTCTTCCCTCCTCTACCCCCGGCTCTCCAATCAGATATTCTAACCACAGGGGAGGAGGGCACGCACGTCCTTTCATATTTCGTGGCAGACGCCCTCCTCTGCCATTCAGACAAAGTTATTGAGATGCGAATCCAGAGAGTTTATTGCTATCGATTCTTTTGTGCAATCTCTGCGCGAGGAGCCATTATCTGGCTAGGAACAGGACAGTTATGCCGTATTTTCGATGATTTAGTCCTCAAGGTGCACGCACATCGATAGCGACAAGATCCTGACAACGGCCCTCGCGGGATTGGATGGCCTGCAGTAATTCCATAATATCGATGAAAGAGCCTTGAGTTGAGTCGTTCCGAATGCTTTGTTGTTTGTGAAGCCATTCTGTTATAGTTCTCCAGATAATCGTTAAGAATTCTTTGCTATTGGCGGCGATTACTTGAAAGACGGTGGATGCGTTTCCATAATTTCGTTCCTTGACTAGTAAAGGTCATAAATCGATAATTAATTTTTTCAAAAATTTGTGATTAAAACTTGGCGCAAAATGATCATTAAATTTTTCAAGAATTTGTGATTAAAACTTAGCATGAAATTATAATTAAATTTTTCCTAAATTTGTTATTAAGATTTTAAGTCACAATTTCTTGATTAAGAGCTAAGTTAAAGCATTATTTGCAGTAAAATAAATTATAAACAACTGGATTAAAGAAAAGTATTCAACAAGAAATAACGCCCGTTATGTGATAAGATGCACGATAGTTGAGAATTTTACAGATTAACTCTTTTATAATTTATGAAACACTGAAGTTCAGAATGTTAAAATGTTGTGCAACATGAGATGGTGGCATATTTTGGTGACATTTTAGATATCACTCTGCAGAGTCCGATATGTTTAGAAACATTATCTCAGCCTCTAAAAACGTACTACTAAGAAATAAATTTAACGAAATATTTTAAACTTGGTAAAGGGTAATTTGTAAAATGCCTAGGTTTATTTTGCAGTGGAACATTCAAGATCAACGATGTGCCCTGCCTAGGATTCGAACTCAAATTCACTGTTGCTAGCCATACGTGCTTCCACTTACACACGGAGGCGAGGAGAGAGAAAATTCCTTACATGCTTGCATATTAATAAACATGAAACATACTGAAGAAATGTGAACTGATTTCTAAAGAATCATATTAAAAATAAAATTTCTACTTCATATGTTGACGGAAACGAAAACTAACCGCAGTTTTGAAAAGTTATAAAAGTGTATTTTTTCTTTGTAGAGCTGGTACCAGAATGGTAAATCAGACACAACAAACGTTTTATGGCAATCTATTTTTCAAAATCAGTGAGTACTAATGTTAGAAATGTGCAACAAAAAACTGATTTTTTATTTAAGGTACTCAAAACGAATTTGATTCTGACATTTGTTGCTGCCTTTTTCTTCTCAAAGAAAAATGGTATAAAAATATCCAAATCTTAACTAGATGTATTATTATTTAAACAAAATATAGAAAAAAAATATAGAGAGATTTCTGAAATCTTTGAGTACTTACAAAAATTCGTTACGATTATTAAAGTTTTCTTTAGCTGAATATAAAAACACCCAAAAAATTTTTAAAGTTATAAATTCGTTTAATTTTCTGCACTCAGTATATAAAACAAAACTCCTTGCATTGCTATTAATAGGTCTAAATGAAGTTATTTTTTAAATGATAACGCGTTTTTATAACACGTAGTATAAATGAAGCATGTTATATGCATTGTCGATTAGTAACAATATCAGTTTACGTAGAGCAAGACTTGTTGCAAGTATATGCTTTGGTTTATTTGATTATCGCAAAGCGCTCGAGAGTTATCTATTTCGAACTAAGGGAAGGGATGCCTTCTCGGAGGACTCTCTGAGGGAAACTGGCTCGTATATACGCTACACATGGGGAAAACCACGAAAACGCCCCTGCAGGCAGCCCGTTCGCGGGATTCGAACCTCGGACAGAACTACCAGTGCTTAGCGACTCCACCGTTCAGCCTTAGTGGGCCTATTGCAAGTAAAAAGCAATAATACCTCTTACAAATAACGTAGAAATTACGTAAAAATTACGTAGAAAATCCACTAATTTTATAAAAGTATCAGGAGTATTTATTATGTTTACACAAAATACGGTAAAGAAAAATGTTGTACATCTACATCAAAAATATTTTATTAAGTTTTAAATAGCCGAAAAGAAACGACATAGTTTACGGTATTGTGCCTGATCAAGGATTCTGTTCTACGTTGGAAAAAAATATATTAAACTAAAGTTGATAATGTGATGTAGATTAGATTAAGCATATAATAATTTAATCTGGAAAAACTTGTAGTTTCATTTTTGCAACTTATTTATTTATTTGATTATGTCAAAATTTACGAGCGCTATCTGCCTGAGTAAAAAGATGACTTCGTGGAGGACATTCAAAGGGAAATTTGTTGGTTTCCATGTTACACACAGGATAAACCACGAAAACGTCCGTACAGCCAGCCCGTCCTCAGGGATTCGAATGCGGGTCGAACTACCAATATTCAGCGACATCCACCACTCTGCCGCTGGCGAGCTGCTTCACTCTGGCAGTATATTATGTGCCATTTAATCATTCTCTACCCAAATAATGAGAAATGTTTATTTGTAGTTTCTTAAAAGCTATTTTGTTCTTGCAAGATATATGCTTCGTATTCAAGTTCAGATCGCAGATTTCACCAATAATATGTCTAATTACCGAACAACATAAATGGCATCAGAAGAAAAATTAATCATCATAAATTGAGTAGCATAACAATAACTTTCTGTTTCGATAGGATGTGTTTTTCTCAGGATGCAAACTCATGTCCTGATTATTTAAAAACAAATTTGCTTTTAAATGTTAGCAAAATAATAAAAAAAACTTAGTTAAAATTTTGCAAAATAACAGTAATTACATTAGTAAGGCGCCAAAAATTCTTTTAAAATTTTTCCCAGTTTTCCAGTCCTTATATTTGAAAAGAATATATCCAATTATCTTGTCATATATTGAATAATGTGAGACAAAAAAGGGTTAATAATTAAAAAAATATTAATTAAATATCTTATTACTAATTAAAAATTAAGAATAATTAAACAGCTTACGTTTCGCCAAATGACAACAAACTAGTCTTCCATCCGATATCTTTAGATTTCCCTCCCTATAAAGTGTTAAATGTCGCCGTACGTTTTTTCGTCCTATATTATTTCTTTAGAAGTAACATGTGGTGATGACAAAAAAGTGGTTGAGACTAATAGCACCTTTGATGCTAGGGAGGGGAAATCTCATATATATAAACCAATTGGCATTAAGCCTCACCAGGGCCATTGCAATCCGCGCAGCTGACATAATTTAGAAGCGGAAAAGCTTTTACAGTTTGTGAAGGAAACAAGCTGCAGAACTTTGGACACGCAAAGTTTGCTCCAGATGACAAAAAGTCTAGCGCTGGTCCTGAGACTCATAGAAACAAAATGTAGCCCATGAAAAGCGCGTTCGAAAGTTTCGAAAAGTGAGAAAATATCTAGTAAAATTTAAAAATTAGATTAATTTAGCAAAATATTAATCAAGAACCAAAGAAAATAAAGTTTCAGTTGTTAAACAGCAACGCATATCAAACGACAGTAAATCACATATATAATAAATAATGGTGAAATACTTTCAGAAACATAACATCTCTATTGTAGAAATCAGTTTCATAATATCAATACAAACATCCAAAATACTTGTAACGCTTCCATATGGCAATATGTATTTCGTATCAAGCTCAAGAAAATGATTTATTATGAAACAAAATTATAAAGGTAATTTAGTTTGATGCAAAGCGAAGCAAAACTTTGCAAGAAACAGCACAACGAAATATGAAATATTTCAAAGTAATGAAATTTACAGCAACAGTTTAAAATAATTTTGAAGTGGGTAATTTGAAAGAAAGTCGAACATAACAAAGAGCAAACTGGAGGGAAAAAAACGAAATAACATGAAATGAGGCGCATATAAATTTTATTCCTCTCTGATATTTGGGATTTTGTCAATTCGTATTTTGATAAATATTCTTTGTGTAATCACGTTTGATGTTTTTGATTTACTTCTGTAAATTAGTTCGTTCTTAAGATTAAGTATCATTTACATATTTTGTAAGGTTTTAGTTAAACTAACAAAGTTTTATTTTAATTTAAATCTTTCTATCCCTTCCCATTTTCAACTTCCCGTTAGAAGAAGCGCGCGTTTTCAGCTTTCTGCTAATTTGAAGTGGAGCCAAGTTATATTTAAACCAGAGGTAGGAACCTCTCAGTGTGAGAGAGCTTTTAGTCTCAGACCACGGTTACTCTATTCACCGTTCGCCTGACCAGCTAGCATTTAAATTCTAAACCATAGCGCTTTTACGTGATTGCTTATTGAAGTAATTCCAAGTGCGTCAGTATTAGTTAAATCTTGCTACGCACCATTTAGTTTAGAGGCCAACCTCGCCTCTAAACTAAATGGTGCGTAGCAAGATTAAATAGTCGTTGCTCACAGAGCAACGACTATTTAATTTCTATTTAGTTTTAGCTTAAATTAGTTTAATTGTTCATTTTAGACCCAAGTGCGGTCTTTACTTTCTGTATCCCTCCCGAGTTGGGAAGTAGTTGTATATAATAGTGATTTAATAAAAGAGGATTTTAAATCCCTTTCAAGTGCAGTTATTCTCCAACTTAATCACAGTATTCTACCACAGAACATAGCTTCATTCAGCTCCCTGTTCCAGATCAGGACTTTAAGCTGTTACGAAGATGTTTTCCAAGAATATGCACCGAACACTCAGTCCTGACAATTTTCGCAAAAGAAAAAAAAATTAGTAGGGTTAGCTCAACAAAAATTTAGGGAAAAAAATATTTGTTTTATTTTTTTCAAATTGTTTATTATATCGCTTTATAGACCAATACAATGGATATATCTAAAACATTTACATGTTTTTGCAAAAAATAATTCACTTAAAATATCCCATTTCTTTTAAAATTATATGCAAGTATTTAATGTAAAGAAATTTCAACTGAAGCAAGAAACGATAAATAAGTTCACAACCATAGTTGGGACAAACTTCTCTTCGAATTCATTTTAGATTTGATGCCTCATCTTCGGATACAATACCACTGGAAACTGAGGATTACCACATTCTGAAAAGAAGGAATGAAGACACAAAGCGAGACCCTTGACATTTCAAAGTGTTGAGCGGAATGCGAGTAACTCAACGCGAAAGTTTCTCCGTTTTTCAAACCTTCCTCTTTTCTATCAAAAAAGTATTAAAATAGTTGCAACGCTACCAGAAGTTTTCAGAAATTAACTTCAGATTAAGTAGCTTTTAAAGGGCAACCTTTGCTAAGAAAAGGTTACCTGAAGTGAACTTTAACTTTTTCCAGGCAAATCATAGGTAGAATCTGGGTCTCTCTTTTTATTTGCATACATGAACAGAGAAAGGCAGAAGTAGGGTAAAAAGATATAGCTAGAGATGAATTAACAAAGGCTGGATAGGCAGAATCCTATATAAATATCCTATATCCTTTTTTCCTATTAGTACTTAAGGATTGCATATAATAACCTTTTTGTAATGCGAATAGCAAATAGTAAAACAAAATGAACATATATTTTAATAATTAATAGAAGTTACCGTAACTACCGTACATAGCAGAAATTTATATTATTTTGTTTTAAAATATGTAAAGATTGTTCCTTTTTATTCCAAGTAGAAAAGTAAAGTGCTTTTGTTAATTAAGAATTACTATACAGACCTTTTGGATTAGGGCATCCTTATTTTCCAATTCTTAGATGAAAATATTGTTGCGTGCGTACGGGTTCGTTATGGATTGAGTGCACAAGTCGTTAAAAAGTTAACAAAAATTTATTCTTTCCACAAGAAATAAATCAAAATGCTGAAATATTTCTTCAGAGATATTCGCACAATATCACAATATCTCAAATGTTTAGCAAAACTCAATTCAAAACAGATAAAATAGTTCTATTTCACAGCGAAATCGCTACAGCATAAAGTTCCTTTTAAACAGCTACAACGACAACTGAGATGAGATGTTTCAATTCGGCTTTTGTAAGCTTTTTAATTATCACTAGAACAATCTCGATTTTTCTAGATTTTTCTGAAGGGCAACAGTAATTACGAGATATTTATTTATTAAATATTAAATGCACGCGCGCTTTTATTTTTATTTTTCCGGTGTAGCTTTCTCTATCAGGACTTAGTCTTCTGTGCATACTCTTTGCAAACATGGTGAATTACTTACAAGGTTCTTATCCTTACGTTCTAAGTCCTGAACTGGAACAGTGAGCGGATAATACGCTATGTTCTGATGTAACTGCTGGGCTGGAGAATAACTGCACGTGAAGGGATTTGAAATCCTCTTTTATTCAATTACTATTAAATACAAACCTCCCAATTCGGGAGAGATACAGAACGTAACAGACCACACTTTGGTCGAACTTAACAATCAAATAAATTTAAATAAATTAAAATAGAACTTAAATTAAACGTTGCTTCGCAGAGCAATTCGCGGAAGTTGGCCTCTACCGAAAAGGGTGCGTAGCAAGGTATACTAAATACTACCGCACTTTAATTTATTTTACAATGCAATCACGTAGTAAGCACTATGGCTTATAAATTTAAACTGCTAGCTGGTCAGGCGAACGTTGAGCAGCGTGACCGTGATCTGAGGCAAAGCTCTCACACACCGAGAGGTTTCTACCTCTGGCTTAAATAGTGCTTGGCTGAACTTCAAAAATTAGCATAAGCTAAAAACGCGCGCTTCTTCTGACAGGAAGTTGAAGCAGAGAGGAGATAGAAAAGATTTAAATTAAAATAAACTTGGTTAGTTTAACTAAAACCTTACAAACTTCCCGCCAGAATTGCGATAGTTAAACTACTTTGGTCCAAACGGACCATGTTGAAAACTAGCAATTCTAAATAGTCGAAAATTTCACTGTTCTAAACTTAGGCCAACTCTTACAAGGCAATATATGTTTGTGTAAAATACAGACGAAATTTTCTGGAACAACAATCTTCAACATTTTTTTTTTCAAGTCTTATTCTTCAAACAGTCTTACTCCTTCCAGCAAAATCTGGAAGGAAAACAACTTTAGTATGACATAATAACAGAATAATTCTAAGTGGTACAAATCCTTATTTTTTTTTTTCTGTGTAATTTTGCACACACACATTATCATTCAAGCACAATTAAATTCTTCCCCCGTATGCTCTCTCACCGGTGTTGGATGTAAAGCAAACCGCCATTGCGGGTTTTTATGTGTTCGGGGGTGTTCAACTCTTCCACCTACAATCGACTAACATTAGTTAGAACTTGACATACGAGACCTGAAAAAAACGCCCTATAACCAGCTAATCCTAAGGTTCTCACTAGCTTTATGTCTAACACTTTAAGTGTATTTGGTGGAGAGCCTAATTAACACTTGCATTCTAAAATAGTCAATCTTTAACTTTTCATGCATACAAATTCGCAGTTTGCACACAACATTCACATTGCTATTGCACTTAACGTGCATTGCTAGCATAATATTATTTGTTACATTTCATAACACATTAACAATTTCATAGCAATCCTGAAATGCAAATAGAGGTTAAATTTCTAAGCTTACAGAAATATAGGTTAAATTTCTAAGCTTACAGCAAGTGCTTCCTATTCCTTTCTCAAGGTACTTTCTTGAAATATCAAATTACATTGAATTAATAGTCTACAGACTAAATCGTGTTTTTCAATTTTCCGAATTTTCATTCTAGACATTTTACAAGTCTTTAGACAAAGCGTCATACAAAATCATTTAGTTAACATATTCTTTTCAGCAATTCATTGCTTTTACAGAATTAATCTATTTACAAAACATTAAGTGATTTTAAATCTTTGAAAATTACAATTTCTTTTAACAAAACATTTTACTTTCCATATGAGGACTTATCGCTCACTTGGCGTAAAAGTCAACCTCGCTTGAGGTAAAATCAGCCCTGCAACTTGCAGTATACTCAAAAATTAACTAAACTTTTGAATACGAAATTGTACTTATCTTATTATGATCGTCCATCCTTTTCTTGGCCCAATCTTTAAAACTTGAGTAAGTTGTGGCCTGGTTCAGTTTCCTCGTTTTTCGTTGTTCTTTCGGAGCCTGCTCGTCTCTTTTTCTTTTGAAATTCCGTCGTTGTATCCTCGGCAATTTCCTTTGTAGAGGAGGTTGCTCCGCTGGACGTTTGGTGGACTGGGCCCTTCTCTCCTGGGCCCTTGCTCGTTGCTTGTCCTGGTTCCTGCTGTATTCGGGAAGTTGATTCTCAGGCTGCAATCGACGTTTCTTGCTTCTCAGGCACCTGTCCGATGATTCCACAGTTCTTTTGGATACATTGGGCTTCCCTTGCCCATTCTGCTTTCTTCTCTTGGTGCGCTCGTAATTCCGTTCGTAGATTTGTTCACCTGCATCGTGAGACTTTCTTTTGAAACCACCTTTTTGGTTCTTATTTCTTTGTTGGGGGGGAGCTTTCTTCTTCTGACATTTCGATGCCGTTGTAGCTGGTTCCTGCTGTTTTTGCTGACGTATATCTTCCTGGCTAGTCGATTGCCTCGGATCCTGAAACGAATCTTTAAATACAGCCATTTTGCTGCGATTATAGAACGGTTTTATTTGGTCCACATTCGCTTTGAGCGTTTGACCATCATTTCTTTTTAATATAACCACTGCCCCCGTAATTTGTTCAATTGTGAACGGGCCTTCAAAACGCGGAAAAAATTTCCCCACCTTTTCCTCTGGGGCATTTGACAAGTTGTGTTTAATCTTCAACACTTCATCTCCCACATTGTACTTGACCTCTCTTCTTTTTAGGTCATAGTACAATTTCTGTTTTCTTTGGGCCATTTCTATATTTTCCGTCGCTTCCCGTATTAACTTTTGTATATCACTCATTTTAAATTCTTCTGCCCTTTCCTGTACAAAGAACAGTTTATCTAGGGGGGTCAAGATCTTTCTTCCTAAGAAGAGTTCAGCGGGTGTTTTTTGTGTAGTATCGTGTTTGGCGGTCCTAAGTGCAAATGCAAATTCATTTATATGGCTATCCCAGGTAGAGTGATAGTTTTTCACATAACTACGAATTATTTTCACTACATTTCTATTCACCCGTTCCGCTATGTTTGACTGCGGACGATACGGGACCATCTTTAGATGACGTATGCCCAGTTTTGCACACATTTCCTCAAACATTTTACTAACAAACTGAGGACCATTGTCTGAAATAACTTTTAGGGGCGCCCCGTATTTTAAAATATACTTATTTAGAATTGAATCTACTACAATTTTTGCAGACGCGCGTTTTAACGGAATTAACTCTAACCATTTGCTAAAATGATCCACTATAACTAAAAGATATCGGCTTTTATTAACTTTACTTCGAGGGTAAGGTCCAAGTAAATCGATGCCTATTATTTGATTTGGGAATTCTGATTTAATACTATTTAGGAACCCGGCCGGGCGGAAATTAACATAATTATTTAATTGACATGTTGGGCACGACTGGACATACGCCCTAGTAAACTTTTGCAGTTCTGGAAAGAAAACTGCCTCGCGAACTCTCTGAACAGTTTTTCTTATACCTAAATGAGCCGAAATGGCACAATCATGCAACTCTTCTAATACATTCAACCTCATGCTAGCTGGGATAACCGGTCTATATTCATGATTCTCATTAGTAGCTTTCGTATAGAATAACAGTCCGTCAATTAATTCGTAATTTTCGGCCCTATTTCTTATCGGCACAATATCCGGATGATTGAAATTCTCAGGGTCGGCCAAATAATTGTATATATTTTTGAACTCCGGATCTTTTTTGAGTTCGGCTATTACTGTTTCACGAGAATCTAATACTTTGGATGTTAACATGGCTATCTTAATTACACTTCCATTTTCATCTAAGTTAATTCTGCTTAAAGCATCTGCCACAACATTTTCCTTTCCCGGCGTATGTTTAATTATTAGGTTATATTCCTGTAATTTGAGAGCCCACCTTATTAATCTGGGTGATAAATTTTTTCCAGAATAGAGTCTAGTGACCGCCGCGTGGTCGGTATATACAGTTACTGGAGAACTTCCAAAGAACACACGAAATTTCTGTACTGATGCTAACACTGCGAGAGTTTCTCTCTCTGTTGCGGAATAGTTTCTTTGGGTTTCATTTAATGTTCGGCTGAAAAAAGCCACGGGCTGACCATTTTGGGAAAGCACTGCACCAATCGCGAAATCTGAAGCGTCCGCTGAAATCTCTAATCCTTTATCCCCTTCTGGAAATTTTAAGACGGGAGCTTGAGTCAATGCGTCTTTCAATTTTTGAAACGCCAAGTTGGCTTCTGCTGACCACGAAAACCTAGCTTTTTTTCTTTTCAACTTTAGCAGTGGCTCAGCTATTTTTGCAAAGTCTTTAATGAAAGCCCGGTAATATGAACACATCCCGAGAAACGACGATAATTTCTTCGCTGTTTTAGGAACAGGATAATTTCTAATGGCTACTATTTTTGACTGATCCGTTTCGATTCCCTTTTGGGAAATTTTAAATCCTAAATAACGTAACTCTTTTGCGGCAAATTTACATTTAGACGCATTTATCTTTAAACCAGCTTCGTTTAACAATGAAAATACTTTTCTTAAATCTTGTAAGTGTTGTTCTAGAGTACTACTCGTAATTATAATATCGTCTAAATATATGAAAGTGCTTTTACCAAGGACTGGTCTTAAGACGATGTCCATACATCTTTGGAACGTTGCCGGCGCGCCGGATAATCCGAACGGCATTCTAAGAAATGCGTACGTACCAGATTTCGTTATGAACGCGGTTTTGTGTACGTCCTCGGGTTTTACCCCAATCTGAAAATAGCCACTCGTGAGATCTAATGTAGTCATGTATTTTGTAGACGAAATATTTCGAATAATTTCTTCAATTATCGGCAACGGATATACAGGATATTTTGTAACTGAATTTAACTTGCGATAATCTATAGCAAAACGCCACCGCTTCGGGTGCGTAATCGGGTAATCATTATTTTTCTTACACAGGACAACGGGGCTAGCATAACTGCTAGAAATTGGCGTGATGATTTTATTCTTTAACATCTCTTTAATATGATGTTCAATTATTTCTTCTTTTGTCCTATCATATCTATATGGCTTTTGCCTAACTGGCTGAGCGTCCCCCGTGTCAATGTCGTGGTTCACCACCTGCGTAAAGCCTGGTACATCACTAAATAAATTCGCAAAGTGACTTACCAGACCTTGGATTTTCTCTTTTTCCTCTGCTTGTAAATGTTCCAAGTCCAGCTGCGGGGGCTTATCATTCTTCGCTTCAATTGGCTTCATATTTAATGTTAGTTCTCCCCCCTTGAAATCAATTTTTGCTTCTGCCAAACTAAAAAAGTCCACACCTAGAATAATACAAGTCTGCAGGTTACGCACAATATAAAACAGGATTCTTACCTGTTCGTTGTTGATACGCACGAACAATGGTACTTTTCCTAAACAGCTACATTTTTCTCCTTGGGCCGCTATGACATCCGTGTCTCTTGCACTAAAAATTCTGTAACGTCGAAAGTGCTTCTTAAAGAATCTTTCCGATACGAAGCTGCTTTGGGCTCCTGTATCCAAGAGGGCTGTCGCCGGTATGTTGTTGATTAGAACTTCAATCTTCGGCAAACTCAAATTCTTAACGACCACGGTGTTTAAATTGATTTTGGAAGGGTTTTGCGCTGCTTCGGACTTCTTCACCTTCCTCGAAGAAATCCCTCTTAGTTTAAATTCTTTTTCTTCTGGTTGCCCTCGGAATCTTTGCTTGTTCTTCTATTAAATTCCCTTCGTTCGCCGCTCGCTTTAGGAGACACATCTTTCTTCGGCCATTGCTTCGCCTTATTCCCGTAACTTTGATTTTGCTTTTGCTGCGGTCTTGGCGAACTCCACTGACTTCTTCGCTCAAATTGGCGTCGTCGTTCGTTGTCGGCTGTTCTTCGGCTTTCAAATTGTACCGCGAGCTCAAATAATCTGTCTAATGTTGTTGGATTTCTTAGTTCGATGAAATCTTGAACTTGGGGCAGTAGCCTAGGAAGTATAACTTGAATAATTTCAGGATCCGGGCGACTTCCATACAAAAGCTTGAAAACTTGAATTTTCCTCAAAATAAAATTAGACAAATCTTCTATTCTTTCTTGGTATCGGCTAAACAGTTCAGCTTCCAATCTGGCTCGATCTCGCACCACGGGAAATGCTTTCACTAGAGAATTCTTGAAATTTTCATACGTGTATGTGGGGCTTCCTGGTTCCCCCAAGAGATTCTTTCCGATGCACTTGAACCAACTTAGCGCTTGGCCCTTCAAAGCGCTGGTAGCAAGAGCGACTTTCTGAAATTCGTGGACTGGATATAGCATGAAGTGGGAGTCTAGCTTTTCCAGGAAATTGATTACGGCTGTCTTGCCGTCAAAACTTGCCGCTGGCTTCATGGCTGCTCGCATGGTTTGTACGATGTAGCCGAATCCTTCTATGCCAGGAGGTGCTATCTCAGGATTCTGGACAGGTACAGCAGGTGTCTCAGGTTCGTCTTCTTGTTGTTGAGGCCATCCTCTTCTTTTTGTGCGGGCGCCACTATCAGGACTTAGCATTCTGTGTGTATTCTTTGAGAACATGGTAAATTCTGTAAAGGGTTCTTATCCTTACGTTCTAAGTCCTGAACTGGAACAGGGAGCGGAAGGTACGCTATGTTCTGATGTAACTGCTGGGCTGGAGAATAACTGCACGTGAAGGGATTTGAAATCCTCTTTTATTCAATCACTATTAAATACAAACCTCCCAATTCGGGAGAGATACAGAACGTAACAGACCACACTTTGGTCGAACTTAACAATCAAATAAATTTAAATAAATTAAAATAGAACTTAAATTAAACTTTGCTTCGCAGAGCAATTCGCGGAAGTTGGCCTCTATCTAAAAGGGTGCGTAGCAAGGTATACTAAATACTACCGCACTTTAATTTATTTTACAATGCAATCACGTAGTAAGCACTATGGCTTATAAATTTAAACTGTTAGCTGGTCAGGCGAACGTTGAGCAGCGTGACCGTGATCTGAGGCAAAGCTCTCACACACCGAGAGGTTTCTACCTCCGGCTTAAATAGTGCTTGGCTGAACTTCAAAAAATTAGCATAAGCTAAAAACGCGCGCTTCTTCTGACAGGAAGTTGAAGCAGAGAGGAGATAGAAAAGATTTAAATTAAAATAAACTTGGTTAGTTTAACTAAAACCTTACATCTCTTCAAAAATCGTCCGCGTTGCACGGGAAAATAAAGCAATTTTAATTACAATTCTAAATAAATAGCCAAATAAATATGAAATCCGTAATAATATTAATGCTCAGAAGAATTTCTGAATGCAAGAAACATGCGCATAAAACTATACTTAAAAATATAAACCCGAGATTCCCAGGAGTTTGCACTGATCCCTTTTAAAACAATGGGTTTCTTCACAGACTTACTGACATTTTTCTCCGTAATATATGGCATAGAGTACAATCATAGTATAAATAATTGGCAGATATAAGATAAAAACTAGACTAAGAAAACGCACAAAAAAAGGTGGTGAAAAAAAATAGTGTTATTGCTTTTTATACGAAAAATTTCGGGTATCATATTTCAACGAAAATATCCATTTTGACCTCTATCGAATGCAATTTAAGGATGTTTTTGCGCGACATCTGTACGTAAGGACATAATAAAGGACTCTTTTTACCCAAACGAATTATAAAACTGATTTAAAATGGATTCAAAAGAGATTATATCTTGGGATCTGTACGTAAGCATGTATGTATGCATTTCGCATAACTCAAAAACGGGTAGCCTTAGAACGTTGAAATTTTGTATATAGGACTGCCATAACATATAGTTGTGCAACTCCAAATTTAGTTGTAGTCGACCGCACCAAAAGTATATAAATATATGCATATAGATATATATATCCACTCTGTTACTCGGCTCAGTGTCTGAGCTCAGTTTCTTTATTTTTATATATTTGTGGAATTGTGCATTTTTTGCTTTAAAAATGATTGAATTATATTGTTCTTATCCTCTGGTTAAGATTTTATGTCTTTAGTAAACTGCATGTTATACTTGTAGAAGTATCAACAATTTAAAAGTTGTTTATTGCGGCTAAGCCTATTTTTTGGCATAGCAGCTATATTTGTTTACACTTGAAACTTAGCAGAATAGTGGATTCGTTGCCAATCTAGCGAAACTAAGCTTCGCAACAACAAAGTATCGTCTTCTTTTATTATTACGAATTAATCCATTCTGGAATTTTCATATAAGTTAATCAATTATCTCATATATTGATTCAGCATAGCGATCACAATAAATTAAGTCAGTTTCTATGCCTTCAGTGTCTTTTTGATGAATGAAACCAAAGGTAAACTTTCAGTTTTGTGCACCAAAAAGTCTGCCTTCTTGTCCGCTGATCGAATTGCTTATTTTTGCATAGAAAGTGCAATTTTAATTGTAAAAAAAAATTGTCGATTGCTTTAACTGTATTTGTTTTATGTTTTTCTATATCTTTAAATTTTCAATATAAATAGTTTGAGTTTTTATGTACTTTTGCCTTGTCGCGAAGTTGAATTAATTGAATGAAAAATATATCTCTAATGAAATTCGAGGAAATAAGTTAAAATGAAATGCAGGGAAAATGCGTGTAATTTAATATTCCGTACAAGGAAGTCATGTGGTGTACATATCAGATTTTTTTTACAAATATAAATAAGTTTTCAGAGAGAAAATCACAGATTCCATTTGGATGAAGTTCGATTTTAATTAATTTGATAACTGCGTTTGATATATTGATGTAGTTTTTTTTTTAATATTTGACATAAAATTGCTTAATTAACAAATTACCTTGTTAAAAAATATACCACCTGTTCCTTGTTTTCTATAGTAAATTACTAAACTCACTAAATCCTGCTTCTACCGGGTAAGAAGATGGGAAAATCAATAATGTTGTTCGGCAACAACTTTTATTTCGGGATATTTCTTTCGGATGATTTTTAAATTCCAAACCTTAGCATACATATATGTTTTGAATATAAGACTTGTGCTTAAACGTCCTTCTTAAACATAATGAAATCAACTGTTCTTGCATAATATCAAAATCAAATGAATCTCAGTTGAGCTATTTTGTGAACCATATTCAAATTTTTATTTGGAAGCGAATATTAAAATATTCTTTTAAATTTTTCAAGCGGCTGGCATTTAATAATATATCTTCTAAAGAAGTTTTGTGTTTTCTTCTGCTCCGCCATTTTATTTTTTTATATCGTACTTTTTGCATAAAATATTTACAAATTTAAAAAAAAGTTATTGATTTAGAAAAAATATAATTTATAATTTTTTTGTACTTTTCACCTTATTTTTATTTTATGTGATTTCTTCCTTATTCCGTAATATAGCTTTATATCAGTAAATAATTAGCTATCAATTTTAAACATTAATGATATTTTTTAATCAACGTGATCTTCGCTATGCCTATCAATAGCCTGTTCACATTCAGCTATTGATCGCCAGTCCAACCTTGATCAAAACTGACTCTGTTTAAAATTTCATCGACCAGCAGGGGTCCAATAAAGATCCCGCTGGGAACCTCCGATCTAAATGATATATTTCTAAAACACATGAATGTAATTCTTTGGTTTTGATATTTTATTTGTGAAGTTAATTCTAACATATTCGTATCTAAATCTAAGTTGCGAATTATTCAATTCTAACTAGACTTCTCTAATTATTGGCGACTTATTATTGCTCCTATTCGTTTAATAGAAATACATATTGTAATATAATTTGACATAAAAATGTATTTTTGAAAAGCTGTAACACAAGAAGTTCTGAAAATTGCAGCGTTAACTTTAAAATGTGTATTTAAGACAGCATGTTATTTTTAGTCCAAAGGGGCAATTTTTCCAGAAAGACTATTAATTTCGTTTTAGCATTTTGCATCGATTCACTAAAAGCGTTGTTTCACTTTTCAAATTGTTGCCACTAAATATTATAGCTCTGTATTATATTTAAAGAAATTAAATAATGAAGAATCTGCGTAAATGTATCTATGTTTCTAGCATTGTGATAAAAAAACGGTACCAAGAGTCATCAAATTTTGAATATTGAACGTTTCCACCCGAATATAGGCATCTGGAAGCCCAAATTTGAAATTTGAAATTTGTTTTATTATCGATTTCATATTTTGTAAAACTTTAGCGAATTCCTGATTAACAAATTCAAGGATTTTAAAGCGAGAAATGGCAACGTTGTACAGAAAATACAGTTTTATCTCCAGCGCGTGAGACTATGTATCGGAAATTCTAAAGGTATGCTCATTTTAAAATTATCTTGCGATATTGCTCTTGAACTGAATTTTATGGTTTAAGTGCGAAGAACATGATATTTAATAAATAAAGGTAACACACAAAATGTTAAAAAAAAACCTTTGGACGTAATTTATAATCTGAAACCTTTCAGATTTTTCTTTTTTTTTTCCTTTTAATATTTATTTGTTGGTAAACTTTTATTTTTTAATTAGCTTTAACAGAATGCGAAACAGAAAAGAAGTTTGTAAGTTAGAGAGAGAGTTTTGGCAACACGCACATCGAAACATTTTTATCTCGTGAGTCTCCCACCTGTTGGGCGAGCTGGTTTCGTAGCCTTTCTTGCTGTGTAGTCTAGGAAGTGGCGTGTAGGCAGAGTCGGAATGTTTCAGCATTAAATATATTGTTGCATTCTTACTAAAGCATTTATATTCCCAAAGATCCGGCGATAAGCGGTGGTAATGTTTTGTTAAATTTAGTAATGCCTGTAGTATACGTGGCTAGCGCATCGGGCAGCAGCGCGACAGATCCGGAGTCCGATCCTCGGGCTGGGCAAGGCTGACTCAGGCTTTCATCCATTGAGGTGATTAAAATGGGTATGAAGCTCGCTTGGGGACTAAACACCAGGGGTCCTGCGACTGGCTTAGCACTTGCCCAGGCAAGCAACCCGAGGCCCACGGTCTAAAAAGCAGATATCAGGGCTTTGCCGGCCATGGCTCTCTATGGGCAGTTTGTGTCGCCGAGTTTAGGTTTAGTTGCAGTTTATAGTATACGTAGTGTTAGAACATTTTTAGTTAAATTTTGCGTTATGTCTGTGTTCTCAGAATTATATGCTTCTAGCTCAATAATAATAAGTCGTATGAGGCATAAGAAGGTTAAACAAAAAGAGTTTTAGGATATAACACCCAAACAGCATCATCAGAGTCAATTAGTTTTAGGATATAACACCCGAATAGCAGCATCATATTCTGCGTTAATAATGTACCATTTTTCGCATGAGAAAAAAAGACAACTTTTGTTAAGTAACACAAAGCAGTAGCGAAATCAACAGAGGTACGAAGAAAGACAGTAAAGAAAAAAAAATCCCAGCAAAGTGAAATTTACTTAGTACTCAACGAAGGATGCGACATCGCAACGTTTTCTACAGAGCTCATAAGATTACTCTGTGATTGTACTGGGATAATTCTCCCGCTGTTGTATTTGAAACTGTACGAAAATGTATTTAGTGGTAACAAAACAAAGGGTGTTGCAAAGAAAACGCATAGTTTTCAGATGTATGTAACATCACTGATTTTCAATAAAACGTAAACTTAACTAATATCAAAGCAATCAAAATAAATGTAGCTTTAATAAATATGCATTGATCATTTAATTATGGGAGATTATATCGGAAATATTAAAGTCCTTCTTACTATGCATACACCCGGAGCCTGCACGAAAATTTCAGCAACCCACTTATCAATATTTCTTTTGGTACAGTTTTAATTTCTTCTGGAATGGCATCTTTCAGTTCGTCTATTCTACTATACTTGTCATAGGCTTTGAATATGTGCTAACAGCAGTGAACGAAATTGCAGGTAGACAAATATAATCAGCATGGGAACGAAAGAGCATTACTAAGATGTGTTGGAGAAATAGATTTTGAGCAAACTGCATGGTAGCAGCCTCTGCCATGTGGATTGTGGCTTTTCTTCCATGTTGATCCGTAAAGATCGAAATTGTGGTCCCAAAAACTGCATGCACATCATATTGAAATAATGCTTTGCTTTCATTATTAGTGTTCTTTTTCAAAAACGTATGGCCTAGCGATCCCTACTTTCGAAACGCGATGCTAAACAATAACCTAACTATGAAAATATTTCTTATATAATTTTCGTTCATTATCTACTACACTGACCCACTGAGCAACTTCAGACGTGAGTTAGCCTTGAAGCAACTAACAGAATAAGTTACCCAGAGGTAGGACCATCTACTATCTGCCAGCCACAACCTCAGGTCAGGGCCAGAGCAGATCAGTCGGGCATTTATTGTCGTTCATTATCTACCATCCAAAATTAACACTTTCACTTACTGACACTGTAGCTTCATTAGGCAACTTTGAAGCAGGGGATGTGAAAAATGTACAGTGCCCTCGATGGCACTCGAACCTGAGTCTCTCGAATTCGCGCCGTTTGTGTTACTCTTACATTACGAAGGCGTGCTGGGAAGAAGGAGAAAATACCTTATAACATATCTAAATAGAAGTACCATTCACAGTCATCATAAACACGATACCATTTTAAGCAAAAATTTCAAGTATTTCCTTACCAAACAACCAGCGTTTGACGAAATCACTGTAAACTTTCGAAAAGTGACGAATGGAATTCTAATTAATTTTGTTCGATACGCTGCAGCGAGCTTAGAAACAAACGCAAAATTGGAACGCAACACCTAATGGAGCTCAACACCTAGTGGAACACAAGACTTAGCAGTAAAAAGTGAAAAACCCAAGAGAGAATTATGTTTTCTGTAGAAGAAGAGCTACTACAACAAATGCTTTTAAGAGGAGCTCACGATGAAGCATTTGTTTAATAAGAAAACAGGTCAAAGCCAGGTAAATGTGTTAACAATAACTTAAATTAATTCTGATTCTTATCCACTTTAATCCTTTACTAGATTTTGTGCACCATCTGCAATATTTACACTATGAGTAGAATTATTTATGGTAGGATTTTAATTGAAACGTTTTGAGCATCCGTCATGACTTCAATATTTTTATCAATATTTTCTGCATAGTCAACTTATAAACACAACGAAAACCAGAAAACCAACCAAAGACACACAAAGACAACCATGTTTGATAGTGATGACTCTGAGACAAAGCAAGAGGCTTCAAAATAAAGGATTGTAAGCTCCTCAGGGCCATCCATGTTAAGAAGGACTCCGTAAAGAAAAATATTGATTATTGTTATTGATACGAAGCGAAATGTATTCCGAAACTACCTCACTATAGATAAGACGGCAAACTCTAATAATCTGAATCGGAAATGCTGTATGTTACAAAAGACCTCATCTACTTGAACAAAAAATGAATTCCTTCATCACCGAGATCAGCAAGCAGTGAATGAGGCAATTGAAGGCTTTGAAAGAAAAGAAAATTATAAAGGTCTTTTATATTTCTACTTGCCAGATTTTACTGAGTACATGCAACGGTTGTAAATATATCTCTCTATATTTATATATATGGTTGTAAATATATACCATTATAAATAAGGGGTTACTCAGCCAAGGATCTACGCACTTATGAGAAGGATAGGCTGAATAAAAACAAACTGGAATCATATAGTAAGTAATACAGGGTTTGAAATGCCATCTTCATGTATTAGTGTAGAGCGAAAATAAAAATTGGAATAACAACATGAACAATATGCTTTTCATTATGTGCAAGACAATTGCAAAATGCATTGTGGTTACAGACGGTGTTCAGAGTTGCAGAGCTGTATAGCATATGCTTGATATCGTCACTCACAATTTGAAAAAGTCGAAGTGGGTCCAAGTGCGTTGGACTTCTGAAGGAACTACAAAGATTCATGCTAGAATCTTTGTAGCTCATTACTTTATAACTTGGATGTAGTACATCAACTCTTTGATATGCTCCAGAAGAAATAATCAAGGTACATTAAATCACGAAATCTTGCAAATCAATGAACCGGTCCCCAGTCCGATCCACTAAAATTCTGGTATCATGTTAGGGCCAACGCTTGAGGATGACGTTTCGACTGTGCATTGCGTTAAGATTCCAATCTGCTTTATACAACCTATCCCTCCCAGCCGTTTGTACGCCCTTAGATAACCATGCATAAATGCATATAAATTACAAGGCTGAGATCTAAAACAAATATTTGCAGTTTTGATTCCGGGATGCACATTTCATAAGCGCACATCCCTATAGCCACCGAGGGAGTGGCTTCTAGAATGGACCAATAGGCATCCAGTAATATTTCTATCATTTCACATATCTTTGCCGTGTTTTAGACAAGATGGTTGAAAACGTTTTGCCACGTAGTTTCCTATACAAAATAATTAAAGCATCGTGGATTTGTGAAAATTTTCAAAGCGAATTTAGATCAAATATAAGCATAATTATATATGTAAAAAGCAGAAGTCTTAGCATATTTCATTGCGATGTATATGAAAAAGATGTTCTATAATAATAGCCAATGCAGTTTAATTCAAAGTGAACTTTCCTATTGTGCATTTCTACACATTTAATGCTTTAAATTTCCATTAATAACTGTTCACTATTAAAGGTATTGCCTGCAATAGAAATGCTCTTCAAACAGAATGAATTTATCTTATTCACAACGAATATATTTAATTTATTCATATATAACTTTTAATGCTAACAATAGGTATAATCAGATCATTTACAATATATAATTTGAACTTACACTTTTGAAATCAAAGGAATGCAAGCATCGAGATAAAAAAAATACTAGTTCCATCGTAACACTTCCAGTTATTCTCAGCTCAATAAAAAAACACTTGCATTCTGTTAATCCACAAATGCGAATCATTTTTTTCGATACAGAGAGCGTTAATGTTGACGATTAACTAAACATATAAAATTAAAGCACTACGAGATTTTCTACTAAAATGATAGCAGCACTTATACGCCATATATTTACAATTGCGAAATAAATTCAAAATAAAACGTAAGCAAGAACATGCACTCATATGCAGTTTCTGAGATTCAGCGTCGTAAAAGCAGTAGAAGCTCATTGGTCCATTTTTGAAACCCCTCCCTCAGTGGCGATACTGATGTGCAATTGTGAATAATGCTTCCGGAACAGTCTCAGTCCGAATCTCAGAAAGTTGATTTAAGTGCAGAAATAAACTATTTTTAAAGGAATAGACAACAAATTTCTGCTAGAAGGATAGTAAATCTTTTGTATCCTATTTAGGTGTAGTTTTGGTTAATTTAATAAATTTTTCAAAATGCTGAAGTAGAATTGTTTAAGAATTCAAACATATTTAAAAGAATGTTTTTTTTTATTTTTTGAAGTAAATTGAATTAAACTATACAAGGTTATCCGTGTTTTTAAAAATAATTGATTCAAGCTGATGCGATAATTCTAAAAAAATGATGTTTAAGTACTGCAGGATTTTGTTTGTTTACATTTTTAAGTATTATCAATGGAATGTTAAATGCGTCTTTTTAACGGAAGAGAAAAGAGGGAATTAAATATTATAGTTCCACTGCCATTTTAAATCTATTATTCAGGGAATTAATCCAGCAAGATGCCTTTTTCCTAATATAATCCTTATTACGGTAAAGCGGCTTAGAATTTCAGCGGCTCGGGTGCAATTTTTGATAAGTAAAATACAGCACGTGAAACTGACTTTTCATTATGAAACTTCAGCATACTGTTAAATCTTGACGGAAATTTATGAATAGAATTCTTTAAAAACTGCCATTTTCATGCTTAACTGATTAAAGTTAATATTTAATCATTATCTAAAAATATCGCTACAGCTTTTATAGCTGTATTTTTAGGTAATTCTTTCTCGTAAAATAGATTATTTTTTGTAAAATAAGTTATTAGGTTATTTTAGAATAGATTATTTTTTGTAAAATAGGTTTCACTACCTTACACAATCACTTAAACGTTTTTTTTGGGGGGGAGGGGAAGGGAAAAGGGATTGTTGATAAATATTTGTCAGCAGAAGAACTTAAATTAAGCTTCGTAATAACGTAATAATGTATTGTAAACTATATTGCTAAAATTAATTTCATAATATTCTGCCGTAAATTTCGAAACCATTTTGCATTCGAATTGAAAAAAAAAATATAAGTAATATTATTTTTCCGCTTTATATTGTAATTTTCTGTATGATTTCAGAAATAAATGGATGATGAATTTTACTGAATGAAATGCATTTGGAATTCATCGTGTAAATGTGAGTTTTTCCGATAATAATGTTAAACATGAGTTGCAGATGAATATTTTGTTTAGGATTTTTTTACTTGCAATGTAGAATATTTTCGTCTAAAGTCCAGGAAAAATGCATCTTAAGAACTTTTTGCTGACGTCTGCGAAGCATGCTCATTGACCTTGACCAGATACTGTGTTGCTAGAGGCTTAGTTAGGGACTATCAATGTCATTTCATATGAAAATCCCGGTGTTTGCCGAAAACATCGCAACAAAACCTCACGGACGAAAATGTCGTGGAGACAATAATGCGTACACAGAACATCGTGGAAGAATAGAAAGCAAGAAGAAAACATCGCAGTTCTAAAGATTCGTGACATAAAACATCGTCGTCGAAAATAAAGCTGTTCACAAACATGGCAGTTTTAAAACACCGTCGTGAAAAATATCTTGGTAAAAAATAAAGCACTCACAAATCATCGCGAGACAATAACATCGCAAACATGTAGTTTTCAGGTTTTAAAAGTTGTAAATGTATCTTCCATAATGATTTGTAAGCGCAAGAGGGATGGAGGAATATTTTTACTTCTATATTACATATTTTTTGAATAAATTAATACATTTTGTGCTGAAAAAGCAAAGAGGAAACTTAAGCATTCAAAAACTGAAAATGAGTAGAAAATTAATTCAACATATAGCAGTTTATACAATTTTAAATTTATTTACTTATCTTTTAAAATTCCTTATTTAATTAATCTCTTTAAGTAAGTTGTACTGGCAGCTTTTTTATGAAAAATATTGACTAAAATAATTAGAAACGAGAAGTAGAGTATATTGAGTGAAATTACATATATTAAAGTATATTGAGTGAAGTTACATACACTCATGTCCATCAATTAAGGATAATGCAAAATCAGGCAAAGGAAGAGTTAGAAGCAAAACAAATTTGACTTATTTGTAAAGCTTATTTATTAAACAAAAGGTAAAGAGCAAAAAATGATGCTATATGTTTGATATTATTAAAAAAAATTAGCGATTTTTTCTCCCTGGAGCAAATTACAAAAAAACCTATTTACAAAAAACCAATATTACATGGTTGGTATGATTGTTAATACATTGTATATGTCTCCCATACGATGCAATACAATCCCTACAACGCCTAGGCATGCTGAATATCAAATTATCGATCTGATCTTAGGGGATATTACACTACTGACAAAGCAATGCTCTCCGAAGTTCCGGTAGACATGTAGGAGGAGGTTGACGTGCTGCAACTCGTCGGCCAAGCAATGCCATACGTGCTCTACTGGATTCAAGTCCGGTGAGAATGCTGGCCAGTCCATACGGGTGATTTCCTCCGATTGAAGGCATTAGCTTACGATGTTTGCACGGTGAGGACGGTAGTTGTCATCCATAAACACAAATTGTGCGCCCACAGCGCCCCGAAACAAACGTACATGTTGTTCCAGAATGACGTTCCGATAGATTTGGCTTGTCATGGTTCCAATTTGAGCATGCAGGTCAGTTCTGGAACCCAGAATAATTCTACCCCAAACGAGCAATCCTGCACCACCGTAACGGTGTCGTTCAATGATGTTTTCTTGGTGGTAACGGGTACATGGAGCTCTCCAAATGAAAGTCCGGCGAGAATCAGACTACAAGCTAAACCTGGACTCGTCGGAAAACATCACACAAGCCCACTGTTGCGGTGTCCACAATGCATACTCTCTACTCCAGGCTAACCGCAGGCGACCGTGAGTTGCGGTAAGTGGAACGCATCTGACAGGTCTACGAGCATATAGACCAATCTGCCCTAAGCGTCTGTACATGGTCTGCCTTGAAATTGTCGTACCAGTGGCTGAAGAGAGCTGACGAGACAGGTCTGAGGCTGTGCTCCACCTGTTTCTTTTGGCAGTAACTGCTAAATACCGGTTCTCATTCGGCGTTGTAACTCTGGGGCGACCTGTGCTGTAACGTCTACTCACATTACCATCATCTTGGAATTATTGCCAAAGCCTGGAGATGACACTCTGGGCAATTCGAAGTTCGTCTGATACTTCCAGTTGGGTTCGCCCACATTCCAGAGGGCCGATAGTTCTACCACGTAAAAAATCATCCAAATGTGTCCTTTGTGTCATAACTATTCGGTTATTGCACTGAAATGCTTATAAAGAGCTTGCGAATAATTTTACTTCTTTGCCTGTATTCCTTATATATCACTCTCTTACACTCTCGTCATTGTGACGTACCATCGGTGTCATCTGGTTACTTTCTGAAATTTGCATATGATTATTTAACACGTGTGTAGTGATTTTACAGGATATATATTTATTTTAGAGTTCGATTTCCGCGTGACTCCGAATTATCCTTAATTTATGGACATGAGTGTATATTAAAATTGTTTAAATAATTGAAACAAGACAAGATTGAACAAGATAATAATAGAAACAGGACAAGATTGAACGAGACAATAATTAAAGCAAGACAAGATTTAATTTTTACTAAACGAATATCAGATTAACAAAATGAAGGAAAACACTTTTACATTTTCTTAATTAATTAAATAATTTTAATATAGGTAATCTCATGCAGTAACTTATTTTATCTTTTCTATTATTTTTAGACTCATTTTTTCTCAAAATCTAGCAATGCAACTTCTTAAAAGAGATTAATTAAATAAGGAATTTTAACAGTTAAGTATTTAATTTAAAATTCTATTAACTGCTATATGTTCAGTTTTTGAATGCTTCCTTTTTGGATTTTTTTTCAAGCACAAAAGATTTATTTAGCCAAAAGTTGGAAATATAGAAATAAAAATATTCCTCATTTTTTCTTGCACTCACAAATCATTCTGAGAACACACATTTACAACTTTTAAAACCTGAAAAACGCATGTTGGCGGTGATTTGCATGTGCTATATATTGATCACGATATTTTTTGCGAAGATGTTTTAAAACTTCGACGTTTTTGAACCGCTTAATTTCTCCACGACGATGTTTTATATAATGATGTTTTACAACTGCGATATTTTCTCCTCGCCTTCGTTTCTCACATAATGTTTTCTATCAGTATGTTTTCGCCTTGCGTTGTTTTCTCCACGACATTTTTGTTGTCTATGTTTTGCTGCGATGTTTTCGGCAGCATATGACGTTTGGAATAAATAACATGTTGTTTTAGAGATCTTGTTATTATTTTACAAAACTTGCATATTATATTCCTAAATAAATAAATTTCTTGCACTAATTATTTGCATATTATATTCCTCTTAGAAAGGATTTATTTTGGATCACAATCTCGGAAATCTTGCTTTGTAAATGATATTATTCTTTCTCTTTGATACAAGTGACTTGTTACAATGAGCTACGTTGCTAATTTTGCTTCCTTTAGTAAGTAGAGAAAGAACTATAATCCCAAAAAATTTCGGGTGTCGTATTCCAGTGAAAATATCCATTTTGACTGTTCTTCGAAACCATTTGAACGCTGCGTTTTCATGACATCTGTTTTCATGACAGAATAAATGGAAAGACAGAAATATGAACTGACAGAAACTGACAGAAAGACCTGACAGAAATATTTTGGCCAAAATGGATTTAAAATAGATTCAAAGGGGATTTTTTCCTTGATGTCTGTACGTACCTATGTACGTGTCTCACATAACTCAAGAACGAGTAGCCGTAGAACGCTGAAACTTTGTATATGAGACTGCTGTAACATATAGCTGTGCACCTCCCATTATCGTTAATATATATATATGTATATATATACATTCCCATTTTCTTATTTGTCTCGGTGAACTTAGTTTTTCTATTCTCATATGTTCGTTAATTCTACATTCTTTAAAGCGGTTAAGGCTTTTATGCATTTAATTAATCTGCATGCAACAGTTGTAGAATTATATACAATTTTAAAGTTTTAAGTGGCGAGTTAAGCCTAATGAACTACCAATTGTTTACATTTGAAATTCAATATCATAGTAAATGAAGTCAGTTTCTGCACTTTCAAAGTCTTTGCTGAGTTGGACGAAAAGAATACTTTCAGTTTGGAGCACCGAAAAATCTGTCTTCTGGCCTGCTCGCTGTATTACTTGTTTTTGCCTAAAATCTCTAATTTTAATTGTAAAAGTTGTTTTTTTAACTGTATTTGTTGTTTTTTGTTTTTTTTTTTTTTTTCATTTTACAATTTTTAATGAAGATGCTTTGAGTTTTTTATGAATTTTTGCTTTTGCGATAACTAAGAACTGAATTAATTGAATGACAAATTTAACTCTAATGAAATTCGAGGAAATAAGTTTAAATGAAATGCAAGAAAAATGTGTATAATTTAATAGGCCATAAATGGAAGTCATGTGGTGCCCGCGTAAGATTTTTCCTACCTTATTTGCTAGTATTAACTAAATCTAAACAATAATGTTTCCTTTTTAAGAGGATTACCATGTTATTATTTTCTGATAACTCTGACAAACAAGAAAAATCTAGTTTATCATCTGTTTGCATTTGATCTTATTTTCGATTTCTTAATGTTGTAATTTTTAGCTTTAAGTTTTTACCTAGCTATGGCATTTATCGAAGTGCTTCCGGGAAACATCAGATTGTGAGTTTGCATCCAGTTGAATAACTTCCTTATTGTTTCTTTGAAACTAAATGTTTTATTGTTTTGGAATTAAAAAACTTTTGTTAATATAAATGTAATTATTAGCTTACAAGAATGTATAATAATATGCGCTATTATTATTAAATATATACTTCTGTATGAATTCTGTTATTATTATAAAATATAATACTTCTGTATGAATTAATTATTTATACATAAATAATTTTCTATTAGTTATATAAATATAATCATCAAACACTTACACTATTTTAAGGTAATAATTTGTTTTTTATATTTCATATACGTATATCCATTATTATAAATTTAATTATCAGCATTGTATGTTATATTTTATTCTATACATGAAGGTATCATTTCTTTTCTTATATGAATGGATTTATGTACATATAAATTTATCTATCTATTTTGTTACAATTTTCTTTATTTTTTAGCTTTTGCATTTTTATTGGCAATTTTAATCACTTTCGCTTTCTGTCTGTTAGTAAGCCTCCTCTTTATTACTATTATTATTAGTCTAAAAGGGCTATTAGTCTCAAAACTCGTTTTTGCGTTGTTTCCCATTTTACGGTGAAAGAATAATATCTCACATTTTGCCATTCGGAAAATCATAAATTATTATTTACTTTCATATTTAATCTGTATGTTATTAACCAACAAACTAAACTATTTAAAAGCAATGGATGCAGTTCTTAAGAAAATTACTTTTTTACTTTTTAATATGATTGATTTAATTAAAAATACATTTAATTCATAATATTTTGAAAAATATTTTCTCAAGTGACGTTGAGAATGTGCCAGCGCATTTACAGATAGAATTAAAAGAAATTCTATGCAACTCGATTCTAAAGCAAATACTTAGCGAAGCTGGTATTCTCAAATTTTATATACACTTACCTGGTTTTTTTCCCAGAAAGCCACAAATTTGCATCCTAGGTAATGATTTCTATGTTCTGCAATATGTCTCAGCATGAACAGCTTTTCTCATTTATGAAAAGAACAAATTTGGAACGATAATCAAAGTCAGACAAACATCTGATTTCTGAAATTCGCTTGTTCGAACAGTAACTCTCCTGACGTCTGGAAGTCAGTTGCAGGAAAAAGATATCGGGTATTAGGAAAGAAACAATAGATAGTCATCTATTACCAGGATATATTTATGTGCTCTCTGTTTTTTTGGTAACATTTGTGTACTCACTCGCTTTTTAAATTACATCAATAAATATGAGAAGGTTGGCTCATTTGAGATACTGAGTTTAACATAACTGGGATATGACGGGGAGCCAACTGACATTTGAGACATGAATATTTCTCTAGCATGATAACTTGTCGGTCCTGGTTAGAAATTGAACAGTGGAGGAGAGGAAGCTATTCCACACAATCAATCGAAACTAAATGTTGGAACATGCAACCGGAGCCCTTAGATATTATGAAATAAAATATATGGCAAAGCTACAATGTGATTTTAATGTACCAGATTTCTTTTTCTTATGGGAATTCCTAAAAGATCAATCGCATAATGACTACTCAAAAATTCAGATAAAATTTTGGAATGAAGTTGTGGCTATTGATGAGGATCTGCGGCGATCCCTATACGACAGCTTTCATACATGCTTGGAGCGATGTATTTATGTAAAAGAAGGAGTAGGTTTAATAGAATTTTCAAAAAATAATCTTACAATCCTCGATAATAAATACCATTCGTGGACATATTTAAAGATTTTACTTATTTTTTTTCCATTTTAGTAAATTATTTATGATTTTGTTACTAGCACTTATATTTTAAATCTAATTTAGCTCTTAAGAAATAACAATAGCTTGTTGCGTTTACGTTCTTCTTTGATCGTGGAGCTTTCGCTGTAGCGTGTAGCGTATTAGATGTATTCTTCGAAAAATAAATATTTTATTGTGTTTAATAAGCATTCTTATTTATCGTAGCGGAATTAAATACTTTTAAACATTCTGTTTTAACAATGGCCCTTTTAAATGTGTCAGTCAGCAACGTCTACCATGTATTTATATTGTTACGAATTTTGTATATATATAAGATTTTTTAGTGAAATTATATGTAAGTTGTACTACTAATGTAACATCAAAGACCTGAAAAATCGAAACCCCGCTGGAAAACTAAGGTTACAGGGCAGGTCCATTTAACATCGAGGTAGAAGGCTATCTCGTCAGTTTGAAAAGATATCGCCAAGATGGCGATGGCTTGGGCAATCGCCAAATTTGGCAAGAAATCACCAAATGTCGCAAGTCTGGCGACCATTTGGAAACATTTGGGTCCGATCCATGTCCATATGTGATTCGATGTCTATGTAACTATAACTGTATCGCCTTACTTAACTGTAACCGTATATATTTCGAGAAATCGAAGGTACTGGAAGCTTTTTGGCGGCTGGGAAAAACTATATAAGACTGAAGGGAGCATCACTTTAATTTATTTCACAGTTTGTAGAGACATTAGGATTTTTATGAAGCAGGAATCATGAAAAAGGAGCAATGCCCTCGCCGGGACCCAAACCTCGGACCTCTCGAACAAGCGCCGAGCGTGCTTTCCATTACACCACGAAGGCATGCTAAGAAGACGGGAGAAAGACTTTATATACTCTCCCTTTCAAAGGGCGACTGAGGATTAAGGGACCCAATCGTCACATCCTGGTGATGGAGAATCATCATCCACCACCTTTCAGTTCGGGCGCCGCTTGTAGAGACATTAGGTATATTTTGAAAGCAGAAGAGATGAAAAATGTGCAGTGCCCTCTCCGGGACTCGATTCTCGGACCTCTTGAATACGCACCGAGTGTGCTGATCATTACACCACGAAGGCATGCTAAGAAGGCGGGAGAAATACCTTATAAGCAGAGTTCAGAGTTTAGCTCAGAGTTATGAGAGGATTGAGAGATCCCGTGAGAGCTTACGTATTGACGTTTTTTTTATTGTATTGTATTTAACACTCTTAGTAGTTTTGAGATGGCAACCACTGATTGTACTCTGTTATGCTGAGAAGATCTGTACGCGTACTTTTGTGAAGTCTTCCGTTGTAAGTATTCCTTTTGCGAAAATAAATTTTAGCGAGCTATCATCGGTTCTGCATGCATTCAATCGATTACAAACCCGTTGGCACGCAGTAATATCTACAGATTTGCTTCATTAGGTAACACATTTCTAAATTTAAAATGAAATTTCTGGCATCGAAATTGTGTTGTAAGAATACACAGAATGACGGTGAACAATCTCTTCTTCAATTGCAGAAGTTCAGCAAAGTCAAAATTGGAGGAAGGTTAATTTATCGTTTTCACGAAAGGTAGTCTTAAAATTATTTAAAAAAGAAAAGTAATTTAAGAGTTGTAATAAAGATTAGAAAAAAATAGAAAAGCATTTGAAAATTGCTGAAATATTCAACATTTGTAGTAATCGTTTATAATTCTGAAATCCATAAAAACTATTTCTCTAAAATTCACCAAAATAATAGCAGGAATTCACGTTGCAATAAAATTACTATTCGAATTATGATATCAGTTCTGTGTGCATGTAGCTCACAGCTTCAAATTAAACGCCGTTTTTTTTTTTAAGTTTAGCCAAATTGTTATGATAAATAGTATTTTGCTAGCTATGTTTCCTTTCTAATAACTGATGTTTAAAGTATACATGCCATTATTCTCCATGATTAAAAATGGAATTAATTATTTTTCTTTGGAAGGATAAATGTTTAACTTTATCGTTCAGCTTATTCTTCTGTGAAGTTAGAAAATAATTCTGCTAGGTTTAGAATGCTTTATCTGTTGAAAAGATGACAGGAAATAGCTGAGTAAACAGAAACTGGATTTAATTGCCTAAACTGCAATAACTATTCCTTCTTAAGCAATTTTTAACATTTGAAATCAAGTTTCGTTATTTTCACCGAAACAAAAGTAAATTAAATTTACCTTCCCGAAGCTTATTGCTAATCGATGGGACTTAAATATCGTCTCTTTTCTATCACGTTATAAAACTTCATTTCTCATCTGCATAGCAAAAGAATCATTTATAAACAATCTGTGCTTATACTATAACATTCTGCAGCAATTATTGCTAACATTATTTCCAGCAGCAGCACAATAAAATATATTTGCAATAACAAACACTATAAAATCTGAAACTCCATTTTCTCTAAACACTGTCGTTCTACATCAGAAATTAACTTTAATGGTAACGGAAAATTGCAGATGTATCAGCACTAGTGTTAAAAGTACTATTTTTGTGACTGACTATAATTTGCTCCTTTAGAAAACAAACTGCAAGGGCATTTTCTCTCCATTCCAACTTGCTTCGTAACCATGGTAACCACTACCATGGAAAATCATCAAGTCTTCTAATTTGTTCAAATCTGCTCTGTGCGATGACATAAGATCGTAAATGGGCGGGGGGCCAATACGATCTTGAAATGCTAATTTAAAAAAGAACACAGAGTATAGGATGGAATCTATGGTCCTATCCTTCTTCTCCTGCCAGTAATCTATCAAAAGGAATTTCTTACTGCCGGATTTTAAATGCCAACATCCCATAAACACTGCATTACCAAACTTTCAGGTGTTATCCCAGATCCAAACTCGGTTGCATTAGCGATGGAACAGAGTAATTAGCGTTTGCTAAACAGCTTACAGACGTTAATAGTTATTGCCGAAACGAACTCCATTATATTACAAAAAAAATTATCTTGTAAACATTTATTTTATGCTTATAAACAAGAACTAAAATTTCTTTTATTTTATAAAGTGGATATTAAATTTTTATCATTCAACAATTTATGTATAACAATTTAAATATTACCAGTTGTAATTTAACGATCATTAATTTGTACTTCACTGTAAGACATAACAACTCTATTCCCTGTATTTTATTGATTCACATTTCCTTTGACGATATTCATAAATATTATTTGATACGTGTTTTATCTAGTATTGCGTATTAAAAGAGGTACTGTAGTTTTAATAGAAGTCTTTTTTTCATTTAAAAAATGCTTTAGGGAGATTTCAAAGCAATTTAAAAAGTGCATCGTAGTTTAATCTCGAAGAGTGCTATTTTTACACAAGAGCTGATACAAAATCAAACGGTGCATTTTTAAATATATTGCATTGTCAGTTTTTAAGGTATTTTTTCTTCAAACATGTTTGCATTCAAACGTATCTTAAACGTCAGCGTAGCATAAAAAGTATTTATTTATAACCATCGCCTTGAAATGTATTTGTTACCTCCAGTGGGACCTGTGAGAAAAGATTTACGCTTTTCTTGCATCTTTTTGTAATATTTTAAAATGTGGGTTTCTATTAATAGACATCTCCTAACATTTTCAGGCACTTTTCAAATCAATCATCCGGAGCAATGAAATGATTGCAATAAAGCCAAAATAAAACAAATCGTGTTTTTTCGTCTTCAATTTTAATAAATTTATTCTTCAAATCATTTTCCGGAGAAAAATTTCTCAGACCTTCTTTACCCTTTCGAAGTTAATAAGTTTTTATGTTTTTCTGGAAGACTCATCTTTCTCTGAAGAGGAGCCCACTGCCAGTGTTAAACAATTTTTTGTTTTGAAGTATCTGAAAACGCAATCATGCTCCATAATAGTTTCAGCATATTGTTTCAAATTATAACTGCTAGCTCCTGGGGATGTACGTTGAAGACGTAAATAAAGTTTTAAATCTTCTCCTCCCCTCTTGAGACCTAAGAAGAAAGAGATCGTGGAGAAATGCGACATTTTCCTCATTCACGCAGTTTATAGTTTCTTAAATTGAATGACTCACAAACAGTGTAACAAGCAAACCCGTTTATAACTTAACAGCATAATAAATAAGTAAATAAACCTGTTACATTTTATTTTTATTTCTAATAATGTATCTAACAGAAATGATTTATAATACCTTTCTTATTAGCCAAATGGTAGGACATGGTTGTAATTTAATGCACTCGTTAGGAATGGAAGAATCCTGTTTATTATTTAACCTTCTCATCACCGTGTCAGGACTAAGTGTTCTGTGCATACTTTTGGCGAACATATTCGTGAAGATGTTGAAGAAGTCCTGATCTTGAACAGGGAACTGAATGCAGCTATGTTCAGTGTAAGTGGTAGAATAACTGCACGCAAGGAGGGTTTTAAAATGACCCTTTTATTAAACTACTATTTACAGCCACTTCCCAACTCAGAAGGGATAACAGAAAATAATGACCGCACTTGGGTCTAAACTGAACAATCAAATAATTTAAAATAAAGTGAGTAGAAATTAAGTAGTCGTTGCTCACAGAGCTATAAACGCGAGTTGGCCTCTATGCTAAACTATCAATGGCGCGTAGCAAGACTTAGCTAATACTAACGCACTTAGATTACTTCAATAAGTATTAGAGTAACAGCGCTAAGGTTTAGAATTTAAATACTAGCTGGCCAGGTGGACGTCGAACAGAGCCGCAGTGATCTGAGACTAAAAGCTCTCTCACACCGAGAAGTTCCCCGCCAACCTTTTAAATACAAAACTTGGCTCCACTTCAAATTAGCATAAAGCTGAAACGCGCGCTCATTCTAACGGGAAGTTGAAATAAGAGTTCAAAGGAAAGAGAAATTAACATAAAACTTTGTTAGTTTAAACTAAAACCTTACAACCGTTGAACCCTGTTCAGAGAGTACAACAAGAGTCACCTGATAATACACCTGTGAGAAGGGAGAAGGGACACAGACATAAACAAGACTTGAGAGGGATTCGAACCTGTGCTGTAAAGCACAGAATTAGCAGTCAACCTGAGCTAAGACTGGTCTCTGTGTAGCGCAGTATTTAGAACACACTTAACTGATAGAACGTAGCTATTTAATACTTTTTATGAATATTTCACTCGTTTTGATATTAAAATGAAATGTTAATAAAATGCTAATTGCATATGCCTATAAAGAAGAATCGTTTGGCCCTTCCCCCTTTTATTTTTCAATGAAAAATTCGGGCTTGCTTAAAAAATCATGAATAGAAAATTGAAATTTTCCTAAGGTAAATGTTTAAATTATTAGCAAAAGTAAGAACCAACTATTCTTTCGAAGGCGATCACGTTTAACATTCAAACGTTCATTTCCAGGTTTATATATTTAAAAAATCTGATGTGTACACCATATGACTTCCTTGTACGGAATATTAAATTGTACGCACTTTATCTTGCCTTCCATTTAAACTTATTTCCTCGAATTTCAGTAGAGATATATTTCTCATATAATTAATTCAGTTCGCGACAAGGCAAAAACACATAAAAACTCAAAATAACTACGTCAAAAAGGTGAAAGATACAGAAAAACATAAAACATCAAATACAGTTAAAAAAAATTTTTTAATATTTTTTCAATTAGAATTATAGTTTCTACGCAAAAACAAGCAATTCGGTCAGCAGATTCGACAGATTTCGACAAAGCAGATTTTCCGATGCACAAAACTGATAGTTTACTTTTGGTCTCAGTTGGTAAAAAGGACACTGAAGGCGTAAAAATTGACTTAATTTGCTGTGGACGCTATGCTGAATCACTACATGGGATAATTTAATAAGGTAATTGAAAATTCTAGAATAAAAAGTCGTTATCTTGGTTGTTGCGAAATTTATTTTTTCTAGATTGGCAACAAATCCACTATTCCGCTAAGTATCAAATGTAAACAAATTTGGCTGCTGTGGTAAAAAGATTAGGCTTAGCCGCACTTAAACAACTTTTAAATTGTTGATAATTCTACAACTATAGCATGCTGGTTAACTAACGTCATAAACACCTTAACCGGAAGATAAGAAAACACAATCCAATCATTTTTAAAGCAAGAAATGCGCAATTTATAAACATATAAGAATAAAGGAAACTGAGCTCACTGAGCCTGTAGAGACATTAGGCATTTTTGGAAGCAGGAACCATGAAAAATATGCATTGCCTTCGCCGGGAATCGAACCACGGACCTCTGAAATTCCGGCTCAGTGTGCTGACCGTTACACCACGAAGGCACGCTAAGAACGTGGGAGATATACCTTATATACTCCCCTTTTTAAAGGGCGACTAGGGTTTTTAAGCCTAGTCGCCTGGGTGTGGAGAGTCATCATCCACAACCCTTTTAGTTCGGGCGCCACTTGTAGAGACATTAGGCATTTTTGGAAGCAGGAACCATGAAAAATATGCATTGCCTTCGCCGGGAATCGAACCACGGACCTCTGAAATTCCGGCTCAGTGTGCTGACCGTTACACCACGAAGGCACGCTAAGAACGTGGGAGATATACCTTATAAGCCGAGTAACAGAGTGTGTATATATATATATACATGTACACATATATTTATATACGTTTGGTGCGTAAGATAGCAAACAAAATAGGAGGTGCACATCTACGTATTATAGAATTTATATATACAAATATTCAACGTACTCAGGCTACTGGTTTTTGAGTTATGCAATATACATACATACGTATAGACACCATGAAAATTCTCTTTTGAATCCATTTTAAATCAGTTTTATAATTGGCTTAAGGAAAAAGAGTCCTTTATTTTGTCCTTACATACAGATGTCAAGGAAAAATATCTTTAAATTGCATTCAACAGCGGTAAAAATGGATATTTTCTTTGAAATACGGTACCCAAAAGGTTTCGCGATTACAATACTTCCTTTTTACTTCGTACAAATGGAAGTAAAAAATGTGGCTGGTCTAATTGGTGCATACATGTGTTCTTAATTATTTTTGGTACAGTGATCTTGATCATGGCCGTGACCTCCGTGAAGAACACGATGCTCACACCAGTGTTCGGTGTTTCTTCTTTTGTACACCCAACAAGCGTAAATATTTCACTTTGAGAAAATATATACTTATTATTTGATTATATCGATATGCGAAATTCTTTCAATACGTCATCCTTTCATCTCAATACAAAAGTAACATTACACGTGATTAGCAATCTAATTTGCTTTCGTTTAATTATGGCTACTTGCCAGATTTCAGAAACTCAAAAGCCGTTCGATGCAAAATCTAATTTGCGCTTATCAACATTTATCTAGAGATTCAAATCTTGCGTTCTAACAACTACAAAATTCACTCCTCAGCTATGGAGAAGACTTGTCATCTCAGACTAACGACTTGAACTGGATGGCTGCCACAATACGCTTTTTAAACCACAAATTAGAGCGCTATTTAAACGAATTTGCATTCTGGTGAAAGCTGTAGGAAGAAGAATAAGGTTCAGGAAAGAATTAACGTAAACATTGTGTACTAGCTAAAATAACTCATCCCAACAAAAGAAACGCTAATTACTTCAGTGTTTCAATAGAGCATGAAAATAAAATGATCTAATATTTAAACATTAAACATAGCAATGTTGGAGCAATGGCACATACTGCGAGTGATATAATAAATTGACACGTATCTTGATATAACAGCGACAATTACGTACAAGACATTAAAATGCTTCACGGTGAGTTATTATCTATGCCCAAATATAAAAATTCAAGAAATATTTAAATATCAACAGCTGAAAAATTATTTGCCGATTGTTTGCTTTATTTAGTTGATTGCTACAAAGAACACGAAGGTTATATGCCTAAATGAATTGATGGCTTTCTGAAAGACCAAGATAATGCAGTTCGCACTCACTTTGCACATGAGAAAAGGAAAGAAAATGCTTATCTATGCAGTCAGACGTTCTCCCGAACTCGAACCCAGCTCGAACTAGTGATCGCTGGTGTTACCTCTCAGCCACTGTTGGATCCCTTAATTGTTTAGCAGCAAACATTTCATACTTTTATGCAGATAGTCTTGTACTTTTGCTGTTTTAAATAATTAACATACTATAAATTGATATAGTTTTTCAATATGAAAATATTTAAAGTAACTTGATAAATTAACTCTCTTCTATATAGGTGTGGGGTTTTACTTATTTAATTCAATGTTCAACCTTAGAACCCACAAACACTAACAAGCGAATAATCTCTTAAGTGGGTGAATAAACACGTAAGACTTACGAAGGATTAACTACCCTTTATTTCTCAGAATAATTACAATCAGTTCTTAACTCGGAAAGTACACAAAGCCTCCACTTGGGCTTGAACTTAAATAATTATGAAATTAAACTAAACTAAGCTGAATTAAAGCTGTCAGGGCTGGGTGTTGGTGCATATTCTTGGCAAACATCTTCGTGAACTCCTTAAATCCTGATCTGGAACAGGGAGATGAATGCAGCTATGTTCTGTGGTAGAATATTGTGATTAAGTGGTAGAAGAACTGCACTTTAAAGGGATTTAAAATCCTCTTTTATTAAACCACAATTATTTACAACCACTTCCCAACTCTGGAGGGATACAGAAAGTAGAGACCGCACTTGGGTCTAAAATGAACAATCAAATAATTTAAACTAAAAGCTAAATAGAAATTAAATAGCCGTTGCTGACAGAGCTATAACGCGAGGTTGGCCTCCAAACTTAATGGTGCGTAGCAAAATTTAACTAATGCTAACGCACTTGGATTTACTTCAATGAGTAATCACGTAAAAGCGCTACGGCTTAGAATTTAAATACTAGCTAGTCAGGCGAACGATAAATAGAGTAACCGTGGACTGAGACTAAAAGCTCTCTCACACTGAAAGGTTTCTACCTTTCGTTTAAATACTACTTGGCTCCACTTCAAATTAGCATAAAGCTGAAACGCGCGCTTATTCTAACGGGAAGTTGAAATGAGAAGGGATAGAAAGATTCGAATTAAAATAAAACTTTGTTAGTTTAACTAAAACCTTACAAAGCTATCTGAAAGATATAGCCGAAGCTAAGTAGTTGGCCCCTAATTATTAATTAAATCGGAGAAGCCAAGCAAGGGCCTATAAAAGTATGGCCGAGGGTAGTATCTAAGAGAGAACGTAGCCAAAAGGCAAACGCGCGCTAGTCAGGAAAATCAGACTCTCTCTCTGTCGAAGTCGGTGAAACATCGACTTAAATACTACTCTTACTCAATTACTCATTTGCATTAACCGCGTTTCTGAAAATACATTCTGGTAGGAAATTGTAAGCTGAAATTAGAATGATAGGAAAAAAGCATAACTTAAAATAACTGTTACTAAAATTAGGATAAACCTAACATAGTTTTCAGAAGTTTGAAGAGAAAACCATTCAGATTGTTTAACGTTCACTGCTAATCGATTTTCGTTCTGAAAGACATGGCTCCAATCCTTCATGTAACTATGTTGTAGGAAAAGGGAATAGATTTCATTTTTTAGAAGAAGGCTTTTCTCCCAATTTTTCATGTACGCGAACGATGTATGGCAAAGTTGAATCTTCGCCTACAGTAAAAAGTTTTTTTGCTTGAGCAATTTTTAAAAATATATGACAAAACGCTTTTAGATTGCATTATAATGGCTGGAAAATGTTTCCATTAGATTTTTTTGCATGATTTCCGCTCAGGTGCTTGACGTTTAAAAAAGTCAACAAGCTTACAAAAAAGTTCTTTCCGTTTGAATTGAATCTGTTGGATAAATTTTTATAGCTTGGTTATTTGCTGTTCCAAATTTTGTTACATCAACCGAAACTTACATTTTTAAGTCAGTGAAACAAATTCTCTAATGTTACTTATATCTAACACATTTGTTAATTTATTGTACCCTTATGTTTACCTTTTCAACATTTCCCCAGCCAGCTTCGCTTGGCTTCATAATAGATTTCCGTTTTAAAAATGCAAATATCTTCGTACAGTGATCTCAAACTCAAACTCAAACTGCATATGAGCTAAATGTGTAATGTAAAAGCATCTGATTGGCTAGATTTTTTGTAACAAAATGAAAATACTTTTACTAGCGAAATAAAAAGGTATTTGAGATAGATTTCAAATTCCACTTATTAAATATTTATCAAAAAAGATATAAACCGTAGTAATAATAATATCATAATGAAAAAAACTTAATTTAGATTTGTTTTTCAGTATGAAATATTATATTTGTTATCTGCAGGACATTTTTATTGGTTACATTTTGTTTTTTAAATAAATTGTTATATAAATACTAGATTTCCAAACTGATATTTGTTCAAAATAGGTCTAACATGTTTAATTAATCATTAAATAACTTACTTTAATTTAAACTAAAATTAAACAAAGTATGAAGACTTAAGTTTTCAAAGAAAATGTTCCAAGTATCACACGACTTAAGAATAAATAATGACAATCTAGTCTCTTTCTTTTATTTATTAAAATTTTAGTCCATGCATGTATAAAAGTATATATATTTGCATGTAAATAATTATAAACTTATAAGGTATTTCTCCCGCCTTCTTCGCATGCCTTCGTGGTGTAGTGGTCTGCATGCTCGACGCATAACCGAGAGGTCCATGGTTCGATTCCTGGCGAAGGCGTTGCTCCCTTTTTATCCCTCTGATTTCTCTTTTAGTAAGTGTTGCTTACATTACTCATGTCCTTACGTATTGGGGATCTTACGGTATTAAATGTGTTGATTTGGAAAGCTTTTGTAGAAAGTTATATTGAAAAAAACGTCTCGTCCTTAATTTTTGCACACCAGTGTATTCCAGATTCGCAACTAAGGATATGTATCTCTTGACGAGTGCGAATAAAACTTGATTAGATCTATATCTTCAAATCTTTGAATAAGATTTATATCGCACTCTAAATTAATTAATTCCATTTATAGATTTTCTGGTACTTTATTCTGCTTCACTTTAAATTTTAATGAAAATAATTTGAAATCGTACTCTAAATCATTAAATTCCTTAGATCTGCTCTTAATTTCTCGTCGTAATAAGGATATTTTTCCTGCGAATTCTTGAGATTTTTCATTTGGAATAATAAAACGTGATTTAAGACAGAAAATGGGCGAAATGTTTTTTATTATGTTGTGTTTCTCATATTGGTAAATTTGAAAGCTTTGTTATTGACGTGTATGATGTTCAGACTCTGGGAGTTCATTTTAAAAGGATTCAATAAAACTGGCTAAGAACGTGGCTTTTATCTTATTTTGTGACACCTTTCTTGCCTAAAACTATAATAAAATGATCCGTTTGTATGCTTTATTACGCTATCTTTTCTTCTTAGGTCATATTCAATGAGCTCATATCAAAGCTTGATAATTATTACGGAAATTTCCCATTTTATAAGCAATACGATTTTAATCAAATTTTGCAAAAAACAAACTTTTACGTAATTTGCAGGGAGACATATAATGGTTCATTTCATTCTGCCAAAATTATAATACCTTTCAGAACGAAAAATGGAGTGTAACTAACTAATTCTTCCACTAAGTAATGCTTAGCATGATTGATTTGAAATTTTTTTGTAAATCAGAGAACAACCACCTTGTGTAGAGAAATTACTCCAACTCAATATTAATAAAACATGTCAGTATTTGCAAAATATATATCAAATATATGATATATAAAATGCAGATAAATGAAAACGTTTCGTTTAATACTGTTTACTGGAATAATATAATCAGTACATGGAAACTGCGGTAAAAATCTGCATATGCAATCTAACTTCGTTATCGAGCATAATGGTTGTATTTCTATCAGAAAAGATCACAAAATAAGGAAAGGTGCGTCGTAGAGGATGGGAGGATATTCTGCTTGAGCTCCATCAATTTGTAACGCCTCTTCTATTTACAGAGCTGGCAATGATGATGCAATATTCTTCAAGCGGAAGATATTTCCACTCGGCAAAATAAAAGCGATTTCATAAACTTCACTCTCATGGCATCTTGAGTTCAACCCACTTTTGAATATAATTTGCATATTTTACGTTGCATGCTTTCGGAATTCGCCTTGCAGTGTTTGTGGATAGCGTTTTGAGTAAACTTCTAAACTCGTTTCCAAGAAAATGATTCAAAGAAAAGGCCTCAGTTCCATCTGAATGCAAACACGTGAATGAAAAGCTTTGAATTTCAGTTGCTGGTTTATGACTTCTTTGCTCTATACGAGTAGATTACAATGAAGAGCAATATATAGAGCTATGGTATTGTAAATAGAGAAGAGTCTATTTCATTTTCTGACATTTTTATCCTCCAGGAAAAATGTTTCAGCTCGGCCAAGCGAATATAAAAATTTGTTATAATAGAAATAACAGTCACCGAAAGTACAAAAAATATTTATTGGTCACTTTATGTGTAGCTATCTATATTTTTTTCATTAGTTGAAAAATAACTTATCTGCGGGATAAATCTCTAGCGAAGAGTAATGCAGAAGGTTTCTCGGACGTATTTTATGATTTGTGCATAATAAGTACTTAATCTTAAATGGTATTCCTTTGGGAATAAGGGCGGAAGAACAAACTTAATTGCACTGCTTTATTTGAGATAAGCTCTTTATTATCCGAATTAAGAGAAACAAGACAGATAATCATTTTTTTCGGAGACTAAATGTTAAAAAAATGCAAAACAAATGACACTGAGTCAGAGAAGGGTAATTGAAAATAGGAACAAAACTAAGCCTTTTAATGGATCCGAAAACTGAATAATTGACAGCAAGTTCTTATAAAGCTAATTTTAATTAATGCATTACTGCTTTAAATTTAATTTTTCCTGTTCTTCTACTTTCTATCTTCATACGAAAATGCAAACAAAGTGGGCTTTGTTAAAAACGAGCGAGAAAACTGCAAGAATATTGGCAGACTTTACCAAAAGCGAAGTAACTCTCCAATTCTAGCTGCGATGATATTGTACTGATTATAGATAATTTCTGGCTATTGACTTTGTTTCTGGTCACATTAGAAGATATATCTGTACAGAAGCCAGATTCGTAGTCCCTAATTTGATACTTATTTTGAAAATAACTAACATCTTGTTGCAATATTAACACGCAAAAAACATATGTTAAATTTTTATTAATATTTTAGCTTATATAATTTCCTGCCGAAGTACAAATAAATGTTTTAGTTGATTTTAATTTAAATTCAGTAAATTTTCTGATATGAGTGTTAGATTGAATTCTAAGTTGAAGATGGAACGATAATTCGTCTCGCAGTCTAAAGAGTTTACCTAGTGTTTGGATTAAGTACATTTAGGATTTAAACTTAAAGGCTACTGAAAAATTTCGAGAAATTTCGGTTTCCGCACTTACGTCTTTTTCTGGAATCTACTTTGACATATGTGTACGTAAGTGTTAAAAAAATTCGGATAACGAATCACTTTAATAATTGGGACTTTATTTATTTCTGCAAGTGAAAATGGAAGATAAATTTGAAATGTAACTAAAATTCACATTATAGGTTGCAGAACTAAACTCTTAGTTTTTTAACAGATCTTGCTATTTCGCTGTTTTGTTTAGTCAAATAATAATATACAGTATTAAAAGTATGTATAAGAAGATTATGTAGTCTTTTTTAAAAGTTCCGCAAAATGATCTCAAGGTAATTATTAATATAGTATAGCAGAATTTCACTCCCTTTCGAAGTTTTAAAATTTTAAAGAATCTTCAGCTTGATATCAGTAATTATTACACAATGATTTGCAGATAATTAAATATATACAGGGTGAAGCAAAGCGTTCTTGAAAAACGGAAGTAGAGAAGGGGTACAGGCAACATATCGAAACTTTTTAGCATATCTTTGGCAGCATGTAATATAACGACACATTAAGATGCTTTAGGTGAAGTGTATTTTCCTTGCGAAAAGACTTTTGTACGCAGCTAATCCTTTGATTTGGCCGTTCGAAAAATCTGCTGCCATGGATTCGAAAGGCGAGCAATTTTTAAGGTCCTTTCTTGATAAGAAAAGGATAATTCAAAAGGCATTTCTATCTGAGGGACAGACAACGAAAACTTTATACAGATATAATGAACAAAATTCTGTAGAAAATCCAACGTGTTACGTTTGAAAAACTCTAATGAACCGCAATATTTATATTGATTAACCCACAATCTGATTATCTTTTCTGTATTGTCACTTCTTCGTCGTATGCTTCTAGGATACGACTTAGCTGAGAGTGTATAAGAATAGATTTTTTTTAAGTTAAAAGAGAGCTTTGGCAGTGATATTAGCCTTAACGATATTTCCTCTACCTGCTTTAAACTGGCGTTAGGCTTTTGCTAGCCGAACTGGCTGGCGCTTGTAGAAGCCTCAGTCAAAACTTTATAAGAGTTTGGTTTGTGATTGTTTGAAGATTTTATATGAATATACTTTAAATATGAATTTACTAGCCCAAACGGCGTTAACCCACAACGGCTATTAATTTAGTTTTGACATTTTGCGTTGGTTCACTATAAATGTCGGTTCACTTTTCAAATTGTTGCCACCAAATAGAGCCCTGTATTATTTTGTCCCACACAACGAATTTTTGATTCACAAACTCAACGATTTCAAAGCGAGCAATGGCAACACTGTACGAAAAAAAAGCATTTTTATCTCCAGCGTGCGAGACTAAATGGTAGTCATGTATCGGAATGGTGTTATGTATCGGAATTCTAAAGGTACGCTCATTTTAAAATTATTTTCAGATATTGCTGTTGAATTGAATTTTATGGCTTAAATGCAAAGAACATGATATTTAATAAATAAAAGTAACACACAAAATGTTAAAGAAACGCCTCATTGGGCGTAATATAAAATCTGAAAGCCTTCAGATTTTTTTATATTATTTTAAAACTCTCATACACGAACATAAGCATGAACTAAGCACTTCTTAAACTTCAAGTTTTAATAAAAAGGTTGTTCAAACTTTCTTCTGAATTTGCAACTGTTGAAGACAGTGCAATAAATCGCCTGACAGTCTCGCATGGAAACAAAGTTTAGTTAATGGAATAATTGGCTTTTGCTGCACTATAATGATTCTGACAACAATTCTATTTTAGTTCCTCACTCTTGTAAACTACTCCCCTTATTGATCAAATCTGGCATTTGCAGATAACCTTTTCTTCCTGAAATGAAGTCTCACTTCAAAGGCTATTAATTTAATACCGTAAAGAGATTTAAAAAGTCGTAGATATTTAAACCATGCTCCAAAAGATGAGTTCTGCAAAGAAATCAAAGAATTATATAAACGTGCTACGCGTTATTTAAATTTAACAAAGGTTGTACCTTGAAGGCTTCGTCTGTGCAGAAGTTAGCTCCCAACGTAATGATTTCGGGGTCGTTTTGTATAATGCGACTTTTCATAAACTGATATGCTTTGTATTCATTAATTACTTCAGTAATCAATATTTTCCCGTTCAGAAGAAAAAAGGATCATTATCTGCTGGAAAGTTCTTGGCTTCCATTTTCTTGGGTCAGCAAATGTTTCATCTTAAAGGCGCGGTACTCTATTAATCTTGACTGGTGCTGGGCAATTCTGCAAAATTTGCGCAAGGCTACCTGAAGTAAAGGACGAAGTCTGTTGAATAATGATATCGCTGTTTTCAATGATACCTCTACGTTGCCCATTTACAGTTCCAGGCAGTATTCGTTCCACAAATTCCAGCAACAAATATCGAAACAACCAGCCTTTTGTCCATAGACAGAGTTTCTAGTGATTTCAAATCTTCCCTGTCATAAATCTTTAGTTATTGAATACTCACTTCATGCAGTCGAAGACGCGAAATTTCTCACAAAAAAGTGTAAACCTCAGAAAGAACGGAAATTTCTGTGAATCTGGGATAAAAAAAGTTAATTACATATATATTACTATGACAGATCGGACGAAGGAAACAGTAATTAATTTCTAGAATATCATCAAGAAAGCCGAAAGTTTGAGAAATAAGAACTCATGATTTATTGCATCACTCAAGTACTTTTTAATTCTATATTTTACTTTATTTTGTTAGAATTTACAGTTTCTGTTTCTCGATCATGCAATATGCATCTTATTTTAACAAATCTGTTACATTGAAATTTTGTATCTGTTATTTACAGAATAAACTACCTCAAAATTATAGGAAAAGCGTTAGGATAACATTAGTGGATAAAAGTTTATTTATTATTACTCAAAATGTTACATAATTTATAAATTCAAAGTGATAAAATTCTATAGCTAATGTTGGCAGCGATTCTAGAAAAAACAGTTTTACATTTAATTTCTCTTTTTGTTTTACGTTAATAATAGGAGTAAGTATTTAGTAATTAAAAACAGATCGATCCTCTTAAAAAGTAAAATTTTGGTTTTTTGTTACCACTCAGAGGTAGGGAAGGCGTAGAACAATCGATTGGAACATTTATTTTTTATTCAATTAAGATTTAATTAACCATAAATTTTCTCTTGGATTCAATTTAATTACAGAAGATAAAGGTGAATTTTTTTTAAAACAGTGCTCTTGCTTAATTTGAAAAAGACCAAAAAATAAGCCTGCATATCTTTTGCATTTTGCAGTGCCTGAATCTGTTGCCATAGTAACAAAAAACTAGCTATAAGAAATTGTTGAGTTAAAAATCCTTAAATATGGGACTGCAGTTTTTGAAATGAAATAAATCTGCTTTTTATGCAGATTAAAGTGTCTCTTCATTATTTATAAGTAGCTTAATAAGTATTACATGTTCAATGTCAGAATGTTGTGTAAAAGAATTTTAGGACACAAAAAATTAAAGATAAAATAAAGTATGCAATCTAAACTTGGAGTAAGATTACAAATTTTTATTTTCTGTTAACGAATTTAATATCTACTTAAAGTACTAATATTTATTTTATGTAGTTGATATTTATTTTGTGTTATTACAGGTATTTAGTTTTTAGTATTTAGTAGATATTTATTTTTTGTAGATACAGATATTTATTTTTTGTAGTAGTAAAGTATTAAAATTGGTAGAAGGCTGTTATTTTAATCATTTAAAGAATTATGAATTAAAAATACTATTATATTAATAGTTTAACGACTTAATTTTTTGAAAAAAACGTACAACAGATAAGTTAAACGCTGAAATGAAACAAACGATTTCAGCCTTAAGTTTCGTACCGATGGAGATAATACCATTCTCCACTTACTTCAAGTATGTGCAAAGAGAAAATATTTTGGAGATTAAATTAGCAAATGAATAAGTCCACTTCGAACCAATTATTGAGGCACCTCTCTCCAGTGCATTGGGACAGCTACAAAAGACTTTTAATGTAGTACCTCAGATTCCATGCCATTCAAAGTCAGATTTGCATACCACCAAAAGTACCAAAATGCATTCAGTAAGAGTAACAGTATATGATACTATCTAAAAAAATGGCTGAGTGTAACATGAATTAAACAAAACAAAACAGGAGACAAACATTTCAACTACAGAAATCTAACTTAATGCCTAATTGAATAACCCTCTTAACTAATTTTCTTGCCTTCAAACCTTTTCGATTAGCCAATATCCATAGTTGGTTTGCTATACAGCTGGACTTCTGATCACTATGTTATCAATGAGTTAAATTCCTATACCCATACAGCCCAAAAGGTAAAATCTCACTACTCGACAGCAGCATCCGCCATGCGAATTCATCCACCATGGGCTTCCCACAGTCGGGAATGCTTACGTGTTATTTTCATTTCGTACTACATAGAATAATTACACTTTTCAAATTCTAAGTATCTCATGCGCTTTATTACAATATATACAAAAACTGCTTAACTACTACTAATTATAACAGCAACGTCTAGTTCAGTGATTTTAGTTTAGACATGCATCCACTATACTGGCTCCGTAAATATGTATGGAAACAAACAGGCCATAGAGAAGTACCAGAGTAAAATACTGCAGTTAGTCAGGCATCTGGAATTTCATTGTAATTAAAAATAAATTATTTCTAATCAGATTCATGTTTTCACGAAATATTCACTTACATTTTCATTTTTTTAAAATTTTAATCTACAATATAAGGGGTATATTATTATTATTATTATTATTATTATTATTTATATATTTAAGGGGGTCTATTTTCCAGCAAATTTGGTATACGTATATTTTTGAAGCATTGCTAACTAGGAAACGACTGATTTTATCCCAGTGAAATGGCTCAGAACATTATCTTCCAGTTATCTGGCCCAGTGAAATGGCTCAGAACGTTTTTGCCGCTTTCCAGCATCAACTGAACAACTTGTCAGGACTGTGTGTTCGGTGCATATTCTTGGAAAACATCTTCGTGAAACTCCTTAAGTCCTGATCTTGAATAGGGAGCTGAATGCAGCTATGTTCTGTGGTAGAATACTGTGATTCAGTAGTAGAAGAACTGCACTTAAGAGGGATTTAAAATCCTCTTTTATTAAATCACTTTTATTTGCAAACCACTTCCCAACTCGGGAGGGATACAGAAAGTAAAGACCACACTTGGGTCTAAAATGAACAATCAAATAATATTTAAACTAAAAGCTAAATAGAAATTAAATAGTCGTTGCTCGCAGAGCTATAACGCGAGGTTGGCCTCTAACTAAATGGTGCGTAGCAAGATTTACTAATACTGACGCACTTGGATAATAAGCAATCACGTAAAGCGCTATGGCTTAGAATTTAACTGCTAGCTAGGCAGGAGAACTCGAATAGAATGATCGTGGTCTGAGACTAAAAGCTCTCTCACTCTGAGAGGTTTCTACCTTTCGTTTAAATAGTCGTTGGCTCCACTTCAAATTAGCATAAGGCTGAAAACGCGCGCTTCTTCTAACGGGAAGTTGAAAATGAGAAGGGATAGAAAGATTTAAATTAAAATAAAACTTTGTTAGTTTAACTAAAACCTTACAAACTATCGTATGTACTAGGTTTCCCAGCTGTTGATGTGCAGTTGTTAGAAAGGTCCATTGAAATCGGTTCTGAAAGTCAAACGCGCATTCATTATTAACAAAAGTCACAAAAGTTACGTATATTTCAGTACAGCATATTTTATTTGTTTATTCATAATGAGAAAATTTTAACAGGTGAAAATAGGAGTTTTTCTGAAGTACAGTTTAAATGCTTAGTATTGCAAAGTACTAAAGAAAATCCTCTATAGTTGCAAACAGTTGATTAGTAAATCCTAATTTAGAGGAATAAAATGTTATATGCGATTAAGTTACAATTTAAATGTTGTCAGTTTGAATATTAGTTACAATGATTTAGTTTATGCGATACTTTGATTTGGTTACATTTATAAATGACCGATTGTCCGACCAATTCCATTCGGGAGTGAAAAAACATATTGATTTGAGATTATATAAAATATGTTTTTCTAATGAGAAAGAAGGACTTTGTTTCCTTCGAGCCTTCAGTATGCTATAATAATAGTATATAATAACAGCACTGGATTGCTGTTATTTCTGAAACGTGATCCTTAAATCCAAAATCTTTTTAATTTCGTTCCCAGACGCAAGTATTTTGTGTATAGCATAAAGTTGCATATATTTTCGTGTCTTCCTATTCGTTAGAATGATTAGCGGAACCAGCTATTTACATAGTTACGTTTTGATGCCAATCTTGGAGAAGTTGTTGTTGTTATTTATGCTCACTTGTCTGAAAGTAACATCAACCCAAGCCCACGAAATTCCTCGTGGCAAGAAGCACAAGATACGCCTGGCGTTGGCAACAGCCTTGAGCATCTTACAGATTACAGTGCGATTTAGCTCAGTACTGCCCCCAATTTTGATGAAGAGCACCCCGGCAGACGGGTCCGAAGGTCTTCCATCCCTCCCCCTTCCACCAAACTCCACGAGAGAACTTTCGGATTGCCGCATATTTAGAGTACCATCATGCCCCACCGACACTAACGTCTACAAACATCCACGCCTTCTCCGAGATTCGAACGCGGGGCTTCGGCACGGCAGCCAGCGATGCTAACCACTATACCGGTTGAGCGGCTGGGAGAAGATATAGCTGATTCTGAACAGAAAATGCTATATACCCCTAAATAAGCATTCTCGAGTTTCCTCGAGATGTTGCTGAAAAGGGAGAGGAACACAGAGGTGCTAATAGCCTTCTTGCTACTTTAAGCTACGGTATAAGACTCGTTGTACAACGCAAGAGCTATACAAGATTTACGGTATGGTGCAAGATCTGCGGTTAGTACAGGAACTATGTTACAGCATTAAATCTCTAGTATAGCATAAGAGTTATGCTTTAGCACAAAACCTATGGGTTAAAGGTTTATGGAAGGAATATGATATGTGAATTTCTTCGTCTGGAGTTTTCTTGTTTCAGATTGAAGAGAAATGAGGCAAAATCGTAGTATCAAATAAGTGCTCGAGTCCTTGACCATTACACCATTCCCCCCCTTACCCGCGAATGTTTCTGAAATCTTCCTCTTATTATGCCCGTGCATGGAATTTAGCGCTAGCAACAGTTGCTGTCATAGAAAATGAAAAAAGGAAAAACTTGTCCTGCAGGTCAATAACTAGTATAGCAGTTGTATGTTCTATAAAAGTTGTGTGATGGATTGCATAGTCGAAACATGGGTACTGCTATATTATAAATTTTAGCTTTTAAAATTATAAAGTTTATTTTAGACAACACTTTTTTATGTTAATTCTTTCGTGTAGCTTCTATTTCTTCTGCCAGTCTTCACTAGAATTTAAATTAGGATCAGTTTAAATAGGGAATGAATGTTTCCACACAATCGTCAGTTTCACGAAGAATCGCAAAATGTTGACAAAATGAGTATAAATATCATCACTAAGGCGTATCAAGAACAAATTTGCCTACATCCGACGTTCTGATTGAGCCATTTTTACAATTAAAACGCTGTTGTATTCGGATACTAGTCAAAGGTTATTGCATTCATTCCGATTCTATAATAAAAATATAAACATTTTAAGTACAAAGAAATATGGCATATAAAAATATGCCATATTTAATTACTAATATTATAAAATATTATATAATCATAATTTTATAATATTATATATCATAATATTATAAAATTTGATTAAACACAAAATAATCCCTAAAATGATCCTGATTCAAACAATAAATAGATAACTAAAGTAAATAATAAGCAACACTACAAGAATATAGAAACACAAAAATACAATCCAAGAGGATATCTATCTGCCAATGTACTTACTTTTCTCGTTTTCTTTTTTTTTTTCGTTATATTTATTTCTCAGTCCATTCCTCATAAAAAAAATATTTCATAAATAAAAGTACAAAATTCTATGCTTTTTCTTAAAACTATTTTTTGGAAAGTACTAAATAACGTTTCAAAAACAAATATTTTTTTTCCAGGTTTTAATAGAATTACTTTAATTTTTTCCAAAAAAAATTGTTTACGATTGACAGTGAAATTTCTTTCCCATTTTGGAATTTTGCAGTTTTGATTCTGCACCACCAGAAAACTACAGAGCCGTGGGGAAGAAGACAAATTAAACTTTACCTTTAAAGTTAGGACGAAAAGAGAAGACGAATAACATCCGGAGGCTTCGCGCAAAAGTTTTTATTCTTTTGTTCCTCCAGCAACAATACGCATAAAAAAATTACCTCTTCCGTAGAAGTGCTTTGTGGAATCAAAGCAAACACGTTAATTATTTTAGCCAACACACTGAAAGAAGGAATACACAAATTCAGCCTTCGTAAGATCTTCGCACAAAACTGCAGGAAAGGCAAAAATCCCTTTTATTGCCCTTTGCTTCCTAATTTAATTTACTTCTATTTTATTAACTCTGTTTTTTCTCTCTTTACGTTCTTGTTGCTTTGAAAATCGGTGTTTTTATTTCAGTTTTGCAAAATTCTGTA
>KK113615.1:137270-148947 GCA_000611955.2 Stegodyphus mimosarum | reverse complement strand
GGGAAAAGAAGAAAAGAATTTTATGTTCAAATTAGTAAAACGTGGAAGATGCATTAGAGAATAATTTTCATTCTGTATTCCAATGTATCAAGCAATCCGAAGATTGGTTAAAAAGTAAACGAAATAATCAGTTAAAACCGAATTCTGTCCTTATGGGGTATTCGGTTGTGCAGAAAAATTTCATCCAGGATTTTCATTTGACAACAAACAAAAACAATTATTCGTGTTTCATACCACATAGCCTTAAAAACAATTATTGAAGAAATTTCTCTTGTTGGTACTTTTTCAACAATAAAAATTTCGATAATGTTTGAAATTACAGGGAGGTTGTAATTAAAGTTTCTCTGTTTGTATCTACCTAGAATCCGTTCTAGTAAACCTATTTCATTGAAACTTAGTATATAATATTATATGGTCCATAGGGAAAAGAAATCTGCCATAAACTAATAGTTGAAATTTCTCCCGACAAATGTCGCTTGTCTTCCAATATCAAAAGAACGTTATGCAAATTTAGAGCATTTTTAAAAGCCAGTAGTCAGTAAGCGAAGTTATCACGTGATATGAACTCTGGAAATTTTGTGTATACAAAGCTTCCCTACAGAAATATGGACTATGTATAGATTTGCTTTTTTACTGAAGACTTATACTGCATTTTATTCTGTCATTCTGATTATGTTTATTGTTATCATGCATTACTTTTATCATTATATTGTTTATATTGTGAATATCATTCCAAGCAGCAGATCTGACTACAATTTGTCATATGGCAAGAACTTTCGGGAAATTTTACAACTCACTGCCTGTTTATAGAAATATGGACCTGTATATATGTTTACATATATATCATTAAAGATTTTTACTGTACACTTAATCATGACTTTTAAAACTTTTATTTTCTGCGAATAATTGCATTTTCAGGACTTTACTGGAATTCCTCGTAGCCAATCACGATGCTTCCAGCTCACACATCACATAAGGCAACTCCCCTTACTCTCACCTACAAAATCTCCAAATTTGAAAGACTCTTACTCATTCTTTAACTCATCTCTTAACATTCGTCTACTTGAAGCACCCAAAGCGGTATACTACCTTGGGAAGCCGGAACACAGCTTGCAAATTTACAAGCTAATCCTGTCTTATCAAGGGAACTAGGTACTGCCATAAAATCATTCTTCATCAAATATTCAGGTAAGAACGATCGAACTTTAGGAATCAAGTTGTTTTGAGAAAAACGTTAGTAATTTTTCAACTGACGCTGCAAAAATATCGCAGTGCAATAGGCTTTTGTTCGTTTCAAAGACCTACAAAAGGCGCCAGTGTCGAGGCATATTTTGAAAACTATCATTACTAAATTTGAAAGAACTGGGGAGTTGTGTGTGCTGTGAGGAAGACTACGGAAACAGATTTCAAATGAAACTGTGGAAGAAGTTGCTCTTGCAGTGGTCGAAAGAGCGCTCGATTCACAATATTCTTTAACAAGTGTTCCAGCGTGTCATGGTTTGGTTTGATTTTTATGAGATTAAGGCAAAGCCTCGAGGACTATCTGCCTAAAGAATGCCTTCGTGGAGGACATTCTAAGGAAAACTGGCTCGTATAAACCTTAGGCATGGCAAAACTACGGAAATTCCCATGCAGCCCGTTCGTGGGATTCGGATTATTATCGGACCGAACTACCAGTGTTCAGCAACTTTACCGCTCACCTGCTGGTCGCCCGAGCATCTTACGTAATTTGTCTTTCTTTTAGTCGACAGGATGAAAGTTCTTCAATCAACTGTAAAGTTGTAATCATACAAAATCTCCAAGTTCTGAAGAGCTGCATTCTGCAGATCCTGGAAAAAGCACTTATATTGCTAGCCTTCTTTTGACTAAAATAGCAGTTGACAGTTCATGACCTTGGGATATTTTGCGATCGGATGAGTCGCATTTTACTCTGAACTGATCAGTTAATACCAAAACTGTCGCATATGGAGTACTGCAAGTTCTAATATTGCGTATGAACAGTTTCTGCCCTCTGATTATATTATTGCGGGGTGTGGGTTTACTTTTTTTTTCAAATGACAAATTTGACGGCATTGACCACTAGAAGTAGGTATATGGTAGGCCACTACTAAGGCCAGAAGTGGAGGCCATTTTATTCTGGTGGCGCCTAATAGGCGGCCACCGCTACCTCCTATGAAGGGACAGACATTTAACATCCATGCCTTCTCCGAGATTCGAACTCGGGCCCTCCGGTATCGCAGTCAGGCTCACCTAACCACTATGCCGTATGGGCGGCCGGTGTGGTTTTACTGCTGATTTAATTCTTGGTTCCTTTTCGTTTTTGAGGGTACACTCCTCAAGGACCTTAAGCGTGTTCCAAGACGATTGTCCATTATTGGGAACTTCTACAGCAGGACGTCATTCCTGCCTTGTCCTTCTTCAAGTAAGATAGTGCACCAAATCACACTGCAGGACCCATAAAGGCACTGCTTCCTGCCAACTTTCAAGATGATTGAGTAATTTAGGTAAATTTTCCGACTGCTTGCCCTTCTTGCTATCCGGACTTGAATCCCTATGATTCCCGAAGGATCGTGTCTATGGAGAGAGCATGCGCACTATGCATGAATTAAAAGGAAGCGTAACACGTCATGTTCTTGCAATTCATCAAGAACCCTACCGGAAAACTACAAAAATCAATCATGTAACGAGCCCACTGACTGACATCACATGATCAATTTACAATTCTGTAAGAAATGAAGTCTGTCGAAAGAACGTCAGACTATACATTTCGTCATTCTATCCAACTACTAAAGAACATAACAGATATAATTTGTTAAAGTTGTATGTGCATTTTTGGAGGATACTGTATTTGTTTAGAAGTTAAAATGGTTTGAATAATAAAAGCACTTTCATCCATCCATACATGCATACAATTTCATTAAACAGATTACGACAAGGAACTGGAGGCCTATCTGCTTAAGAGAAATCATACTTTATCTGCTTATATTTGAGGATTTTTAAGGGAAACTGGATTGCTCATACGTTACATATGGGGCAAAAAAACACAAAAACATGAATGCAGTCAGCCGTTCAACGAGAAATGAACCCGCACTGGACTACCAGCGTTTAGTATTCCTGTCTATTCGATCACTCTTAGACTTATAAATACATACAGAATGAAAAGAGAAGGCAAAGGCAACTAAGGAAGTATACTGTAATTGCTCGCAAAACATTCCAACACAAAATTCGCAACAGACCACACAAATATAAGAAATTTTCATATCTGGTCCTCTTCAGAAGTTACAATCTAGAGGTTCGACGACCGACAGTCAAGCTGGTAAATGATGCTGTCTCCACTTGATTGTCTCCAATTTATGTCTTGAGATTTTACAATAATTCCGCAGCCCTTCTGGTATCATCATGAGCCATAACGAATAAGAGGTTATAAAATACAAGAGAAAAACTAAAAGGGCGCCATTAGTTCAGTCTGTAAAATGTACCACACAAAAGAAGTAGAAAAAATGTTTTGAAACTCTCAAAGCAAAGATACATTTTGCTAGTAAAAAATGGATCTTCGCCCAGTGTAAAGACCTTTGAAAGTTAACTAAATGGCTGCTTCTGTGAAATTAATCTTTATTTGGTTAGTTGGTAATTTTAGTAATGTTATTCTAATACTAAGCGTTTAATAGATTATTAATAAATGTATTATAGTTCATATTGCATTTATTCATGAGTAAACATCACATAGTCAAACCACCAGACGCCACGGTAATAACAGAAGCTCCTATTGTTCCACTGACCCTCACAAACTTCTCTCATTCTAGGCAAAGATCGACATCAGGCCTTAATTGTTAAGATAATGACTTTCTTAGTTATTTTGTTATTAAAGCACCAGAATGGTGATTTGGAGAAAGCGCCAATGAAATAAATATTGAATTTTTTTTATCTTGAAATGATTTCCTATCCAATTCCTACTGTAATGGGAAGGTGGAAGTACGATTTAAATTACTTCCATTTCCTATAACGATAGAATCTGAGCAAGAGGCCCATTTTCCATGACATATTGGACATCAAAGGTTTGTTTTGTTTCAAAAGAAAATGGTCTTTTTGAAATAAACTGGCTTTCTGCACAATCAGCGACTGAAGACAACCCATTTGGCTGAATATGAGATTTTTTTCATCTTCAAATTCTTGTGATAAAACTTTCAAATGCCGCGTACGATTTTTATACTTTATGTGAAATGTTTATTTGGGAATATATTTCCTTTCATACTGAATCTGAAGGAAGAAGTAAAATGTCATATTCAGCGGGAGGGAGCGTAAAAGAAATTTTAGTATAGTTTGGGATCACATTATTTTAACAACTTTTTATAATCACAGAAAGTCTGTTATTAACATTCACCTTATATTCGGGAGTGATAATGAGTTCGTTATTTCATTTTATATGCATTTTATTTAAGAGCAAACGCGACAGAGACGAAAAGGGGAAGTATATCTCTTAGTTCGTACGTTTCAGGATTAATTATTTTTAATTTGGTATTTGATTTAGTTGGATTATTTAATTAAAGTGAAGCGTTAGACTATTCTGCAAATTAGAGAAAAAAGTTAGCTTCACATTACCTTAGTATTTTTAAATCTTAACTAAAAACTATTATTCTGTTTTACTTCATTTATCATTAAAATTTTTTCTTCTACGTCTTCGAATAATATTTTAAGACATTAAAAGAATTCTTTTGGAAATAAAGTCATTATGTCTGATTACACAGCCGCTTTTAAATCTTTTGGGAATAATAAGCAGCTTCTAACAATTTGATCCAAGAATGCCAGTAGCTATGAGACATACACTTGGCAAAATAATTCTAGAGTGGATTCCAAATCTCTTATCTCCAAGACAAGGACAACCGTAATGCAGAATCCCAATAAGCCCACAAAGCTCCATTCATCAGAGATGATTACATGTGCTTTCATTTCATGAAATTCAGTACTCTATATTCTATACAAAGGCACTGGTAAACTTTTATAGACTTTACCTCTATCAAGAATTGCAACACAAGACAATTCAAGACGATGCACTGCACCGAGGCGAAATTTCGAACTGCGTATTATATCCTCGAAGATTATCTGCCTATATTTAGACTGACCGATATTTTTAACTCTATTGTTATATAATAGCAGAGAAGACAACTGAATGCTAGACATTTTAGTGCATGTTGTACATTAATTACTTTATAAAATTAGTATTTAAATTAACCAGTTATTATGTTTCGGATCTTTACTACAATTTCTCCTCTTCGTATTCCTCACCAGAATAAAAATTGTATAATATTATTTAAACTGAGGGTTTTAGATTTTAAGATAGAATGTGTTTCTGGCTTCTCATGTACGCACTATATGTTGGTTTCTTGCCAGCTCTGGTAGCTGTAATTATATGGCTTTGCATTGTTTCGCTACCGACGCTTTAATTTTGACGCTCCGGTAGAATTCCTAAGCCAGCTTCGATAATATTAAATTGACTAGTTTTAAATTGCTTAGTTTGCACGGTTAACTTGAATTTGTCTATTCTGTTCAGTTGCATGACCAAAACGCTGTGCCTGATATTGTTAGCAGAAGATTACGGGTTTATGTTCTAACTTCTGTTTAAGTAAAAAGGTTATTTAGACATTTTTGAGACTTTGAGGTTACTTCAGACGCAGCAATAATTCGGTTCCCGTCTGCCGTGGTTTTGGGACTAATATACCATTTCTAGATCAAGCAAAAACTCCTAACTTTTGTTAATTGTTTCAGTAAAAAACTTCTGAGATACTTTGAGAGCAATTAAGTTTGATGAATCTCGTTACAATAATTCGTATCTTACAGAAAACGGATGTATTAACGAATGATTCATGTAATGAAAATGGATTTAATATAATCTCAGTTAGTAATTGTGCTTTTATTACAATTAAACAATTAACCGTGTGAAATCATTCATTATTTCTTATTTATTTTATTGCAATAAGTATTTGTTCTCCGTCAACACACTACAGAAATACAAGAGAATTATATCATCATATAAAGACGTAAATATAGTGGGAATATTTCCAGCTTGGGTATATGCTGCTAATTTAATCCGCCAGTAACTAGCCTGATACGTTAAACTGCGGAAAACTGTTTCATTTCTCCCCATATCTAAATTATCCAAAGATTCCAGAAAATTACCAAGCACATTATCTCCAAGGCACTCTCATTAAAGTGAAATTACGATCTTTGCTCGAGCAATAGAAGGTTTTTATATTGATATTCAGGCGAACAACTCAATAATACTAGGCACTGGAACCTGAGAAACATCGCAGACTTTTATTTCATAAAGATACGAGTGATATGATAACATATTCAGCAGAGACTATAAATAAAATGTACTGAAGATTGTTGAACCGTAATAATATTTATTTACTAGTTGATTTGTTATAATAATCAGCAAAAAAAAAAGAATACTGACAACTTTTGAAACATAACGTTATTTATTGATTTTTTGATATCTTATTAGTTGATTATTTAAGCATAGCACATGAGGGCTATCTTCCAAAGGAGAGGGATACCTTCGTGAAGGATTTTTTAAGGACTCTGGCTTGTATTGTCTTACGCTTAGGGAAAACCACGAAAACTATCCATGCAACCAGCCCGTTTACCTAAGTTAGAACCCCTGAACTGCTACATTCAGTAGTCTTTAACCTTTCAGCAACTGTTTATAGCTAAAGCATCAAACAGATAGCTTCAATCAACCAACAAAATAGTTGATATAATCAGTCAGTGCATAAAAAAATCAATTAAACAATCTAAAATTATTATTACGAGCAAGGAAATGAATCTGAAAAACGATGCTTACTTATTAGTGCAATCTAGTGGTTGGTGAGACTTTGAATTGAGTTGTAACTGACTTTTACGATCCACTATAAGAAAAGTAATGCTGAAATCAAAACGCCAGCGATATAGAAGGTGCAAGCAGGAAAGGGAAGAAGAATGGAAAAAAAGAGTGACTTTCGAGCACTTTAAACGGTTCGGAATATGATAGGATACATATTACTTAAGTCAATGAGGAGAGCTCTTATTTTTTATGATTCCACACTTTAAAGGAACAAATTAGATAATCTAGAAATTAAATAAGTGGCAATGATAGTGGTGTCGTATCCAGGGAAACCCAAAATTGATCACAAAGGACCATGCGTGGATAAAACGTAACCATTTGTCTTACTAATATTCCCAGACTGAGATCCGAACCAAAAGGATATACTTCAAGAAGACTCCAGGATCTTATAATTGGGGGACATACACATCAATGGATGGGGCTCCCAGCCCGAGAGACTCGAGGTCTCCTTCACACGGTAAAAAGCGCCTCAACCACTGAAGCCGATCCAAGGAGCCGCTACTCGCCCCCGTCAATGCAGAGCGACAAAATTATCTTAACATTTATAAATTTCAAGTCGCACGTCACAAGGTTGACATCGCCGTCCCTCCGCATTGACCGAGGTGGAGTCCATCCCTCGTCGGACAGCCTTCGTTATCAACCATGCAGCGTCCCCACGGTCATGGGGCAGACAAGACAGTACCATATGGTCCCTTCCCAGCCTGAACCAACCACCAGATAAACGATGGCTCTATTCCTGTAAATTCTGTTTATTTACCCCAGGAATCAAGGCTGCCTAGACACTAGTCTAACCAGTTGCCTGGGTAGTACCCCGGGTCATCTCCCATAAATGGTCGGTGCCGGAAATTCCACCCAGTCAATGGGTGTCCAACATTAGCCATGGCCAGCTAGGCCGACCTGGTTACTGGCAGGGGCCACGAGGAGGCCGATGTGGGAAAGGTGTAGGAGAGGCTATAAGATAGCGCGTCACTACAGCGGCAGCTGCACGGATAATCAAAAATATGATCAGGACTTTATGCTATTTGGTCACAGTTATTGCCGGTACTGTAATTAAGTTAGTAATGTATACATAAACGACTTCGGAACTATAATGTAACATACCGTTTAGCCTGTTATGGTTTGAAAACAAAATTTTCATGCTATCATAAAGGGAAACATCAAGCAACTATAATTTTTAAAAGAGAAAGAAACATAATGGTTATTAGCTAACTAATGGTTTTATGCACTTGTCGGCTGCTACTCTAAAAGCTATATCCGATTCTTCTGGAAAATGTTGCTAATCATTTAATCGCTTCTTCCTTATCATTATTATTATCTCTATGTCAGTTACAGACCAATAAGAAATTATAAAGAGCATACCTACTTTGCGCTGTTGCTTCCTCCTTTCTCTTTGTTGTCACTTTCTTCTTGGAAAAACTATTCGGTACAACGTCTGGTGGTCGTACTCCTTTTTGCTACAAATTTTCAAAGAAACGAAGCAGAAACAATCTATTATTTCCAGTTATGAGGTTATCTTACCAAAAATTTGCGAGTGTTTTAATTCTTACACACTGAATTTATATGATACAATAGATATATGATGGAAATTCACAGGTACACTGTGCAAAAAAAAGGAAGGGACAGTTCTATATCTCCCGTTCCACTGGGCGATTGACGAAATTCGAAGTGCATTTTTCATGTCTCGTAAGCGCCATTTAGGATATATATTATATTTATTTATAGTATTGTTCTAACATAGGCATTTTGATACGAGATCGGATTTTTTGTGAAATAACATACCAATTTTTTCCATATTTCGATTCTACGACTCATTATGTCTAGATATTAAATTTTGTAATTTTTGGTGAGACATTTATGGAGAAGTTTAAAAATTCCTCTTGGCGCATTTTTTCAGTTTGCGCCAATATTTAAATTATAATTTATAGCAACCTATTTTGCTTTCCTTTTTTCCATTGTCCACGAGAGGACAAAAAGTTATCGTTCATATTTTCAAACAATTTTAACAAAGTGCGTAAACCGCATTTTCGTTATTATCGTTTTAAATACGCCAAATTTCAAGACGTGCCAAAATGTAAATTCACGTATATGTTAGGAAGTTTTGAATAAAAAACTCCAGTTTTCTGTGGGAATGCTTAGAAATACACCTACTCTAAGATGATGGAAAAAATTTTATAGGTTATAATTCAAAATGTTTTTCAAAAAAGTTATAAATAAAAATTATTTCAAAATACAAATTTTAAAAAATGGACGAATTTTATTTGGATTGAACCTACATTTTGAAATATGAAAGGAAGAATCAAATAAGTTTGATAAAAAAAGATATATTAATAAATACATATAAAATTTAATTAACATTGAGGAACTAAACATTTTGAGAGCTAACTTTTTAAAAACTACTCGTGGGATTTTTGCAAAACTTGACAGTTTGGCATAATTTGAGTCGTAGAATCGAAATATGGAATAACATTGGCATGTCATTTCAGAAAAAGTCCGATTTTGAGTCAAAATACCTATATTAGAACAATGCTATATATAAATCTAATACATATCCTAAGTCGCGCTTTCGAGACAAAAAACGCAATTTGAATTTCGTCAATTGGCCAAGTAGAACGGGAACTCACTGCTGTTCCCCTACTATCAACCAATCGACAGGACTTTCGGCTAGATGTCTAGTTTGAGTGTCCCACTGCCACCCAAACATGATACACATGCAAACATACGAGCCTTCTCCGAGATTCGAACTTGGGCCATTCGGTATGGCAATAAGCGTCAGAAATCACGATACCGTCTGGGAGGGTCAATGTAGTGTCAACAGTGGGCTACAAAGTATCGGAGTATGAATTGGAAACTGGATTGAGGAAACTTCTATTTAGGAGGTTTCAAGAGAAAGGCGGAGGAAAGCTACAGGGAATGTTTGATGTGGTTTTGAGTGCACTTTCCAAAACATAATTTCTCAAAACCAAAATGTATCTTTAATTACCCTCCTGACTCTGAAGATACTTCCATAGCCAAAAGGTGCTAATAGATGGTTTCTCAGTATGTCTTCGTGTGCGGTTTAATAGACAAATGCCATTTTTCATTGTTAGTGACATGTTAGACACATTTAAGGCCAAGTTGATAGCTAAACTTTAACAGCATTAACTAATTTGAATTGTTTTACATTTATCATAAATTAATGAACTGGCAAAATATAAGCGAAAGGAAATTAAAATTTTATTAAAAATATTTAAATCATCCTAAAATGTAATGATATCATCGGAAAGCAACAAAAATGCAATAGTGATCGATTTGGGGCTTTGTTAGTCTGCTTTTAGAACAAGATGTGCGATTTCAAGTTTTTTGAGACATAATCATTTTATTCAAAGGTCATGTTAGATATAGTGATGTTACTTTAGTTCTATAACCTAAAAGATATATATCGAATTACAGCTATGTCTGAGATAGAACGACAAAGCCTTAGAAAGTTTATAAAACAATCATTTTATTTAAACAGAACTTTGAACGAAAAAGCAGACTTTGGCCTACGAGTAAGAACAGCTTGTGGCAATGCAATTTAAATAAAAACAGTCATTTCAAATTAAACTTTGATCAGTAGTCTAAGATAACGCAATTCAATGCTAACTCATCAACTGGTTCAATTGATTGTCAGATTAAAGTACCGGCGGAGAGAGAACGCAAAGCCAAGAGAATTACATTTGACCAGAGCTGGCAAAATTGAACCAAGCAGCGTGCAGTGCCAAAAACACACTCTCTCTCTCTCTCAAGATCCAAAAACCTCATCTTAAATAACAAACAACTGATTTGCATTCTGGTGAGGAATACGAAAAGAAGAAGTTAAAGCACAAATCCAAATCATAAAAACTGCTTAGTTTAAAACAAGACCCTTACATATTGGCTTCCTAAATCTTTACTAAATGTTGCAAATTTAATGTTTTTCAGTTATGTGAGTTCATACAATTATTCACCTCTTGTTGATGTTTTTCGTTATAGTTATTCTACTTCGTTAGTCGTTTCAAGAATAATTACTTTAATAACATGTTTTTATATATGTCTATTTTTAATCTTTTAAACTATTTTAACGCATTATTAATTTTAATTTCCGGTTTATTTTTTAATTTTTTCAATATCACGCTGACTTCTCGGCTCATTTCTTTTTAAATTTTTTTTTCTATAGTAGTTTATGTTTTTTACGACAATTTCTTTTATTCTTTAACCTTCACTGCTTTCTCTTTGATCCAGTTAAGTAATAAAAATATTAATAATTCAACAACTTTCAAATAAAAGTATTTTTATACTCTTCCAGGTTCACTTTTTAAGTTATATGTACTTTTCGCTTTTCTGAATACACCTGCAATCTTATTTTTAACTCCAAATTTTTACTTAGTTTCTAATTTTTTAATGACACTAAAAACTGTTTATTTTATAATTATTTTAATTTCTTTTACTTTGGTACAGTCTTCCTTTATTACAATAGTCTAAAAAATAGAAAAAGGCTCTAAGGTAGATTTTAAATATTCTAGAAAATTTTCACTTCTATTATTTTAATCGAGAAAAATTACTTTAAAACAGTAGATCTCAAAGTGATGTTTTGCTACCAGCTCTTTAATTATCCTAAGATTTCATATTAATTATTGTTTTCGTTGCTTATATGTCTAATCACAACATAATTCAGATCAGGTGCATTAATTCATCTTTGAAGGAAAGCTCCTATATTTGCCTTGGGCTTTTTTATATGTGATAATATGAAATTTACCAGCTGCTTCCGAACTTTCATGAAGAATGTTACGTAGGACAGTC
>KK113615.1:117106-127603 GCA_000611955.2 Stegodyphus mimosarum | reverse complement strand
ATATATATATATACATATAGGATATATATATATATATACATATACTAAATATACATATACAGGCACTAAATATACATATATATATATATATATGTATGTATATATATATGTATATGTATATTTAGTGCCTCTTCCGGGCAGTAAAAAGTACATCTACGGAGTTTCCTTATCCCTGACTGCATGTTTAATTACATTATAACATATACACATTTTCACAATAGTAAAATAGTATGATAAACTCAGTTTACTTCTTTACGGATAATATGACATTACTTCCGTCTTTTGAAATATCATTGTTGGTGTAAAAATAAAGGTAAACGGATTTTACTTCTCCCGGTACAAATTCGTCAAAGGATTGGTTTACCAAGAAAGCCTAAAATAAAAAGTGTCTTTCTGAACTGACAAAAGCACAAATACATAAAATTACGTAATTTTAGATCAGGCAAAAAGAGAAGCTTGCAAAAGGCTGCGCAGAAAAGTCGCTAAACACTGGTAGTTCGTTTGAGGTTTCGAACCTCGAAGAACGAGCTGGTTGCATGAGCGCTTTCGTGTGTTTCCCCATGTGTAAACGTGTATACAAAGTCAATTTACCTTAGAAAGTCCTCAACGAAGGCATCCCTCCCCTTAGGTAGGTAGCCCTTTGTGTGTTTTGCCATAATTAAATAAACCAGTCAAACAAGGAAAAGTAATTTAAATCAATATGTGCATTTATCAACCCAACCCTAACAAGCTGGGATCCAAAAGGTACATGTCAATATTAATATAAACTGAACAGCAAATCAAAAACGAAAGTGAAGCCAGAAATAGAAAACATAGTACACAGAATAACTTAAAATTAATTTTTTTAAATATGCATACAAACAAAAACTGTAACGCAAGTTGTTGTTTTATCAATAGCATATAGCATGCAATAAAATAAAAACCAATGTCTGTAAACTGTGAAGAGAATTTTGTGGCTACTAAACAAGTAAAAACTTTGAAAGATGCTTTAATGCAACATTATTCCTAAGAAATAAAGAGAAATAAATCTATATGTTATATAGTTTGATAATTGAATTCGAAGCATCCTGTAAATAAGATGTCCTTCTTTATACACATGGAAAATGAAAAACGCTACGAATAAGTGTAAAACTATTTATAGTACATTAATTTGGAAAACATGTGAACTATTATCAATATACTTTGACAGGAAATTAAAAAAAAACATTAAGAGAATTTATTCGTATAAACTGGTTTCATCGTAGAGGTAAATAGGAAGACTAATTAGCTAAAATAGACTCCGCCAGAAAAACGGGCTATTTTGAAATTTAAATATCTTCTAAGGTTAAATTATTTTGATATTTTTGATAATGTAATATTCAGGCGCATCGAGAAGCATTTACCTTACAGGTGTTGAGCACCACGTGTTTTGAACGCAGGGTCCTGTAGATGGCCGCCATTTCTGTGTATACATTTCTGTAACCTCGACCAGAAATTGTCCATTACGTTGCGTAGCATCTCAACAAGATTTTGTCTTATCTCTCGTTGAATTCTTTGTTTAAGATTTGGAATATGTCTTGGGGTTGGAGCAACAAACACTTTACTTTTTAAATATCCCCGTGGAAAAAAGTCACAAGCTGAAAGATCTGCCGATCTCACAGGCCAAGGCAAATCGCCGTCTTTTGGAGATGACATGACCAGGGAATAATTTCCTTGCAGCTTCCATGGACACTCGTGTTGTATGGCTTGTTACTCCATTCTGATGAAACCACGTGTTTTTATTAATTTTGGTATGAGTAGCTGACTGTGGAATCAGAAATGCTTGTAACATTTCCACATATCACTCAGTTTATGATTTAAGTGCGTCCATCCCCATCTTCAAAGAAATAAGGTCCGATAATCCTGAAGGATCTGATCGCGCACCACACTGTAACCTTGGTAGGGTGCAGGGGAACTTGATGAAGATCTTTGGGGTTACTCTCAGACTGGTATTGATAGTTCTGTTTATTCACATATCTTGACAGGTGAAATGAGCCTCATCACTCATTAACATCTTATGATTGAGACCTTCATTCTCCTCTAAAAGCTGTAAGAACCGTCGGCAGACTGTGACTCGATGAACTGCATCATTTTCGGTTAGTGCATGCACTGTCTGAATCTTATAGGCGTGTAAATGCAAGTCTTTATGAAGAATGCGTCTTACACTGTGTAGTAGAGATTCTGTCGATATAGCGTGGCGCTTTGCAGATCGTTGTGGACTGCGCTGAAAGGCTTCCCTCACTGCAGCATTGTTTCCAGTGTACTTAGTGTTATTCCCCTTCCTTGTGGCGTCTTACATGGTGTGAAACCTGTTTCTTCAAAATTCTTAATTCATGTCCTAACTGCATGGGCTGAAGGAAATGCATTGTTACGAGAAATTCTAAAATGCTGCCTAAATAATCGTTGTGCTGCAACAAAACTATCACCGTTCTTGTAATAACATTTAATTGCAAACGCACGTCGCTCTTCTGTCCACGTCTCCAAGTTTACTAAATGCTATTGGATTGTGAACACGATATTAGTGGTCTCAGTTCCCCAAACAGTAAGAAGCTGGTACATCGGGAAATTTAAAATCGCCCGTTTTTCTGGCGGACGGTAGGTATTCCTTCCCTCCTTTACACATTCCCTCGTGGTGAATTGGAAGCATACTCGACGTGGATTCGAAAAGTCTAGGTTTCTAGTCTCGGCGAGGGAATTGCAGATTTCTTCAGTTTCCTGGCACAGAAAACTTTTAAATGATTCTACAAGTGGCACGCAAACTAAAAGGTAGTGGGTGGTAATTCATCACCACCAGAATTTGGCCACTGGATCCCCTAATGTCCAGTCACCTTTTAAAAGGGAGAGTATATAAATATTTTCTCCCTCCTTTTACGCATGCGTTCGTGGTGGAACTGGAAGCAGACTCAACGGATATTCGAAAGGTGCAGAGTTCGAGTTTCTGCGAAACACTGCAAATTTTTTCTGCTTGCGCTGCATATTTTTCACATCTCCTGCTTTGAAAAACCTAATGACTCTGTAGAGACATTAGGTTATTTGGAAGCAGGAGATGGGGAAAATGAGCAATGCCTTCGCCGGGATTCGAACCACAGACCTCTCGAATACGCGCCGAGCGTGCTGTCCACTACACCACGAAGGCATGCGAAGAAGGCGGGAGTATAACTTATAACTTTTAACTCTACAGTATAAACAACAGAAATCAGAAATTTTTCCATTTCGCAAATATTAATTGTATAATAAACTCTGTGTGTAAAAAATAAGATGATTTTTTTTTCTTTAAAGGAATTTATTTTAGTCGCAGTAAAATCAATATTAATTCTTAATTTTTTCCTCGTATAAACGATGATAAGTATAACTATATAGATATATATAGTCGACTTTGGAGTCACAAAGTCACATCCGGGATTCTAAGAAGGCAATATAACTTGCCCGAGAAATATTCCAGAGATCTTGGAAAGAATGAAACGGCTCGCTGGAGAAACCTTAACACATACGCAAATATTTCAGAAGAGAAGGAAAGCAATAGGCCCGTAAAAATATGCTTATAGCTGTTGAAAGTGAAGATAGGAACTGCGAGAACACAGTTTTCTCACTGATGGATTTAATCGTCGTTCTTTTAATCGTAAGTTTAATAGTCTTTGAATAGTCGCACGCGGTAATAAATTCTCATTGGACTGGTTTTCCTTCTCCTTCCCGACGACGGCGGCTAACGGGAGAGCAGGGTTTTGGCGAAGGAGGTTAGAATATGTTTCGGCCCCGGTTTTCCCGTAGTGGAGTTAGTGCTAACGGTGTGCTACGTAGCTGACGCTTAAAGAAAGCTTGAGATACATAGAACGAGAAAAAAGATTAGTTTTGCGTATTCCTAGATTTTGCTGAATTTTATTCTTCTGCAATACTTCTTCATTCCATCGTGGTAACTGAAGCACGTAACGCTTATATTAGTGGAATTCCAGTAGCTGTGGTATATTAGTGGAATTCCAGATCCACCAAATGCTGAAATATAATAGACGGTGCGAAATTCATCACAACGAGTCTATTTTACAAAAATAAACGACGCATCTTGAACTGTGTATCATCAAGAGTGCAAATATGAAATTTTAAGTGATTCCAGAAAGGAATGGTGAACGATGGCGACAGATTAACTCCGGAACAGTTTCGTGCGCGTGGTTGCGCAGCTAATTAATGGCGTCACTACAGTAATATTTGCTGGGATATATAATGTTCTTACCTGTATATTTAATCAAGAGTTCTGCTTTCCTCTGTATTAATTTATTTACTCATGAGTAATTAAAGAAACTAATTTGGTTAAATAAGTACATGTATTTTTGAAGGGCACTATACCTTGAATAAGTAAATGAAGTCTTTTATTTATTTCTTTTTCTAGGGTCGTCTTAACGCAACGTGCTTATTTTAGTGTAGGCCAGCAATTATTGGGCACATGCGACATTTTTTCGACGCCTAGAGTGTATCTCGTTTAGCACTAATTTCACACCATCACAGGAACTAATTACACAGTAAAAAAAGTGAGGTGAATACAAAAAGCAACGCTTGATCTCATCTACAGAAAAACTAAGATTCATTAGGCTTGTCGAAGGAGGAAAAATGAAAAATCCGCAATGATCTCTCCGAGACTCAAACTCTGCACCTCCCGATGCTAGCCGGACATATTTCGATAGCATGTGGTTGAGAAGGGGAAATAATTCTTCCCTCACTTAAACAAGGATCCATAAGCTCTATAAATATTACAACAAAATTCTAAATTTAATTTCATGATAAAAATAATACACATTGTAGAAACTATGTGAAATTTTAAAATAAATTACAATCATCATATCCTTATCCTTTCATTTTGTAAAGAATGCTTTTATGATGATATAACTGCCAAAATAATGAATACTATTCATACAAATATTTTTGGAAAATATTTTGAAGATGCAATTCTATTCCACATTTAAATTTTCTGCTATTATTAAGCGTTTTTCACCTGTAAATAAAAGAAGAGCGTAGAGTTATAATAAGAAAAATTGGATTTGCCGAGAAAATTTGAATACAGTATTTAGTATTGAAGAAATTTTTGTCAAGCTTCTTTAATGTCGGAAACACTAAGAAATAAATTCAATGGTCGGCTGATCAATAAACCGCAATTGCAAACATCAAAGACGCGGTATTATAACAGCAAAGAAAAAGCAGTGTTTATATATAAAAGGTTCGACTCATTCTTTGCGTCTCCTCGTTAAATACGTTCTCTGAATAAAGGTCTTTCATCTCTTTGATTTCAGAGTAAATTTATTCCTTGAAAAAGATGAAAAAAAATTATGTTCCTGCCATGAATAGAGTCCTAATAACTCACGCTGCTGAGACGAATAATTTAAGTTCAGAAAATTTTATGTTTTTGTTGAAACCAGGCACGGGAAAACATTCTATTTATGTTTTATCTTCATTTGTAAAGAAGCTGATGAGTTTGTTTTTCATGATGTGCTTAATGAAAGACTTAAGTTATAATAAGAAGGACTACATTGGATATAATATTATAATTATAAAATAATTATTATAATTACTTTATTATGATAATTATTATAATTATTTTATTATTAGTCCAAAGGGGCTTTGTCCCTGAAGGACTATTGTTTTCGTTTTGCGATTTTGCGTCGGAAACATTAAAAGTCTTTATCACTTTCAAACTGTTGGCACAAAATATTGCAGCCCTGTATTATATTTAAAGAAATTAAATAATGAAGAATGTGCATAAATGTATGTATGTTTCTCGCATTGTGGTAAAACAACGTACCTAAAGCCATCGAAATTTGAATGTCGTCATCCTGCTGCGAATATAGGCATCTGGAAGCTCAAATTTGAAATTTGGAATTTGTTTTATTAACGATTTCATATTTTGCAAAACTTTAACGAAGTTTTGATTCACAAACTCGAGGATTTCAAAGCGGGCCATGGCAACGTTGTACAGAAAAAAACTTTTTTTATCTGCAGCGCGTGAGACTGTGTGTAGGAAATTCTAAAGATATGCTCAGTTTAAAATTATTTTGCGATATTTTTCTTTAACTGAATTTTATGGTTTAACTGCGAAGAACATGATATTCAATAAATAAAAGTAACATACAAAATGTTTAAGAAACGCCCCTTTGGAAGTAATTTAAAATCTGAAACCTTTCAGATTTTTTTTATTTTACTAAAACCGAAATTTCTTTGTTGGTTTGGTTTTCAGAAAAGCATATAAAAATTACTCTTCGCTATATGAACGCTTTGAAGATTAATAATCCATGCGACAGGTATTTATCAGATAGTAACGCTAAGCATGCTTGATTCCTCGCCCATTTCTTTAGTGAATTCGAATTCTTGGCAAATATACCTCGCTGGCGAATTTTAAATTGCTGCTGTTTAATTTTAAGTTGCTAATTTATAGATAAAAAAATCTGAAAGCTTTCAGATATTATGTTACACCCATTTAAAAACAGAAAACTACTTTAGAATTTCCGAGAGATAGTTTCTCCCGCTGGAAATAAAAATTATTTTTCCGTATACTGTTGCCATTGCTCACTTTCAAATTGTTGAGTTTGTTAATCAAAAATTCTTTAATAAGTTTTACAAAATATGAAATAGATAATAAATCAGGTTCAAAATTCAGGTGTTCTGGTGCCCATGTTCGGGTGGAGATTACGGTATTCATAATTTAATGGCTCTAGGTATAGTCCTTTTCTCACAGTACGAGAAATATACATGCATTCATGTAGATTCTTTGTAATTTAATTTCTTTAGGTATCATACAGGGCGATAATATTTGTTGGCAATAATTTAAAAAGTGATTCGCCGTTTATAGTGAAATGCCACAAATGCCGTTTTGAGACTAATAGCCCTTTTGAGCTACAGTGCCTTTGGGCTAATAATTGCCATTCGACTGCAGCAACATGTTAGTCAGTTTCCATATTTAAACGCAATAAACAAATAAAAAATTTTCACGTTTCGTTGTCAAATAAGATGTGTTTTCTAAGACTAACATAGTTATTAAGAACTCGAATAGAATAAATCTTTCCCTTTTTTCCCGGCGACTTCTATTCTCAGACAATGTAACTAGCCGGCGAGTTTAAAATTGTTGCTTTTTAATTTTCAGTGGTTATTTACGGCCAATGAATACATCATGACTTTATCAAATGCAGTACCTTTTTTAGGTATCGGTCGAAAATATGACGGTAAACTTCGGGAGTAAACGCTTCAAGTAGAAAACATAATCGTACAGAACCTCATGGTAGGAAAAAAAAGCAAAGATAAATCTCATACTTTCTAAAAAGTCCAAGCTGATACATGTGTTCGTAGAAATTTAAGTGATAACAATATTTTGCAGTTTGTAAACATCGCACAAGCCATCATGATAGAAATAGAGTACACCTTGCGCAACCAAAAAAGAAGAATCGGGGCAGTTCTATATCTTCTGTTTTACTGCGTCAATTGACAAAATTTAACTTAACGTTTTTCATGTCTTGAAAGCATGACTTACGATGTATATCAAATTTATATATAACTTTTCCTAACGAGTATTCTGACACAAAATCGGAGTTTTTCTGAATTGGCGTACCTACGTTTTGCCCATTTTTCGATTCTACAACACAAATTATGCCAAAATGCAAAGGTGGGTAAAAATTGCACCAGTAGTTTAAAAAAAACTAGCTCTCAAAATTTTAGCTCCTCAGTGTTAATTGAATGTGGTATGTATTATTGAATTGAATCTGGTATGTAATATCTCCTTTTCTATTAAACTTGCTTGATTCCTTCTTTCACAATTCGAAATTTAGATTCGATCCAAATAAAATTCGCAGTTATTCCCTGATTTATTTTTAAAATTTGTAGTTCTCAGTAATTTTTAGAAATGTTTCGAAAATATTTTTGAATTATAAGCTATAAAAATTTTACTATCACCTTAGAAATAAGCAGATATGTTTCTAGGCAACCCTGCAAAAAATTAGAATTTTTTATGCAAAATTTCCAAAGGTATACCTGAATTTACATATTGGAGCGTTTTACAATTTGGCATATTTGTTATAAATGATAGTAATACCAAATGTGCGTTTCGCCCTTTGTTAAAATTATTTAAAAGAATGAACGATGCACCGCTTTTTTTCGCTCATGCACAATGAGAAACAGGAAAGGAAACCAGGTTACTATAAATTAGAAATTTCGCTAAGTGAATTATTTCTTAAGATAATTTAAGATCTTGATAAATTTTTTAATTTCTTGGCAAGTTTGAAATTTGGTGAGAAATTCGGGCATAATTTGAGTCGTAGAAACGAAGTATGGAAAAATATCAGTACGTCATTTCAAAAAACGTTCGATTTTGTGTCAAAATACCCATGTTGGGACAAAGCTATATGCATATTTTACCGAATAGTGGCCCTCTGCCGACTTCGGCTTGGCCACTACTAAGGCCAGAAGTGGTGGTCACTTTATTATGAAGGCACCTAATAGGTGGGCCAGCTTTACCTCCTACGAGCGGACGAACAGTTACAACCATGCCTACTCCTGGATTCGAATCCGGGCACTTTGGTATTGCAGTTCTATACATATAAAGCTATATATAAGTTCAATGACATGAAAAACGCAAGTTAAATTTCTTCAGTTGGCATAGTAGAACATAAAATATAGAACTTTCCCTTTTTTTTCCTCAGAGTGTACATACAAAATATCGAATGGAAAATAAATATCGCAAAAATATGCTTTTTATGTGTCTAAGACATTCAGAAATCTGTGAAGCATTTTTTATCAGTGCAGTATTATTTTGAGTACAAAGAACTTTCTTTAAAACGATCACTCGCGGTTATAGAGCATTTTGGCCTCCTGTAGATAACAAACTCAAGATATCAAAACGAGCAAAGGCAGCGTTGTACAGAAAAAACATTTTTATCTCCAGCGCGCGAGACTGTGTATCGGAAACTCTTAAGATATACTCATTTTAAAATTATTTTGCGATATTGCTGTTGAACTGAATTTTATGGTTTAAGTGCGAATAACATGATATTTAATGAATAAAGGTAACACACAAAACGCTTAAAAAATGGCCCTTTGGACGTAATGTAAAATCTGAAAACTTTCAGATTATTTTTTTCTTTATTCCATAACCTAGTAGAATTTAGGAAAAAAATATTAAAAGTTACTTACTTTCCTAAATGTTTAGAGTTACAACTTTAAATACGTCTTAAAAATGCTTCTTGAACTTTGCTTTTTATCCCGTATGCTTCCAGTATCAGAATTAAAAATAACAGCTTGCCTTAATGTTTTCCACTCTTTTGTAGTGATCTACTTCTACTTCATTCTATTGCATTTGGAGAGACTAAACCAGTTTGCTATAACTTAAGTCTCTTCACTTGATATCACCTATTTCAATTGGCAATAGTTTTTCACTCTCAACTGGCACCATCTTTACTCATGGAAGACACAAAAGTTATAGAAAATGTTACGCGTTTTTTCTTAATTTCGTCTTTAGATTTTTATTTTAGGCACATGTAATTATTTGTTTATTTTTTTATTTAACATACCTTTAATTCTGAGTTAAAGTACGTTTAAATGCCATTGAAAAATTTTTAAGGTTGACTAACTGTACAGAAAAATTTCAGAAAAATGGTCGAATTAAAATTAAATAGTGCTGTTTCCTTGAGAAAGACATTATCCGGTATAATTCTGTCTACTTGCGGAGTGTAATACCCGAGGGTACAATTTGGATACTCCGTCAGATCCACCCTGGATATTTTTTTTGGTAATAAGATGGCTGAATGACTGATGTATTTGGCCATTTGCTAGTTAGCAATGATTTTATAAGTTGTAAAAAATTGTTGAATATACTCCTATTTCAACCAATAGAGAAATAAATAAGATGTTAATTACCTCTCATGTGTTTACTCTTTGGATTTCTCGCACAAAAGTATCTTTTCTAAGGCAAACAGCCCTTAATAGTCTCAGTGATAGCTATACTTTTACAGACCATTAAGCATTTTATTTTGAAGCAAGAAACGTGCAAAATGTACAATGCTTCGACTGAATTATAATTCCCGACCTCTCGATTGCCAGGCGGATGTGCTTCCAATTACATCACGAATGCGCGCGGTAAGAAAAAAGAAAATATCTTACAACCTACAATACTATACTAAAATAATTTGTTTCAGTTTAATGGTATGTCATTTAAAAAATTGTTAGCTTTGCTAATGTGACTACTGAAGTTGATTTTCAACAGGATGACAACTTTGACATCAATTTGCCATTAGGAAACTCTCCACGAAAGTATAATTTCGAAACCAGACAGCTTTCGGCCTCTTTCAGTGTACCAACCCGTGCGCCTTTTATTGTTCAAATTAGTTTTTTCACTCTTTACATTTTATTATTAAGATTACATTTTTTTTGCTAATTTCTTGATTTAAATACTATTTAGCACTTTTGTTTTTGTTCAGTGCAAAATATCTATCTATCTTTCTATATATATATATA
>KK113615.1:82755-110947 GCA_000611955.2 Stegodyphus mimosarum | reverse complement strand
TGCTAATGTCCGCTGAATACTAGTAGTTCGACAAATATTCGAAACAAGGGAAATTTCTCCAGCCTTCTTAGCAAGGCTTCGCGGTGTAATGGTCAGCAAACTCGGCGTGTATTCGAGAGGTCCGGTATTGGATTCCCAGCGGGGGTATTGCTCATTATTCCTGACGCCTGCTTAAAACAATCCTGGTGTCTCTACAGTTGCGGATGAACTAAAAAAAGGTGGTGGATGACGGTTCTCCACCAACCAGGATTTGGCTATTGGCTACCCTAATCCCCAGTCGCCCTTTAAAAGGAAGCGTATATAAGGTATTTCTTCCGCCTTCTTAGTATGCCGTCGTGGTGTAATGGTCAGCACACTCGGCGCGTGTTCGAGAGGTCTGAGTTCGAGTACCGGCGAGAGCATTGCTCATTTCTCACTTCTCCTTCTTATAAAAAAAATCCTAATGACTCTACAATGCGTCAGACAACTATTTCTCCTCAACTGCCTTATGTAAGTCACAGATGTTTTACTTTGGTATCAGGATTGAGCAGTCGAAAATATTCTGGAATGGATAATCTGACCCTGTCGTTTCATTGTTAAATAAATTAAAGTAAAGTAAGTTAAATGCATATTACATATATTAAAACGTTGAAGTAACTTCTGTTAGGCCTCTCGACTTTAACCTTTGATAATTTCAAATTACTGGATTTCGAAGCTAAGTAATAATTTCTCGAATCTATCAAGTTGTTATTGTGAGCCTTAATCACATAATCTTACAAATCTGTATTCTGAAAGATTACAATGATTGTTCCTCATTATTTTCACAATCAATCGAATGGTTTATTTAAATTAACATGGTATTTTATGTACATTCTTTTTTGTACCTACTGTTTCTTCTAACAATCTTCACCAGAATCCAAACTGCTTAAAAAGCGTTGAAAATTTTAAATTAAAGCACTCATTCCCAACGGGGTCGGTACTGACCCCTAGGTGTCGATGAGACTTTAAAGGAAGTCAATGAGGTATAACAGGTAGGTTGGAACTGATAGCAGAATGTTCAACGGTGGTTGATCAGCTTAACCAAGATCCCATTTATTGCCAAAAAATATTAATAAAATTGATAATTGTTTATTGATATAAAGCTGTATCACGTAATAAAGAAGAAATAAATAATGAAGATAAGAGAAAAAAATGAAGTGAATACAAGGGAATGATAAATGATGTTGTTACGAATTTTGTACTTAGAAAGGTAATTTTAGCAGAACTATAAATAACATTCTCGTATTTCTGTTGTAACATGAAAAATCTAAATGCAGTGCTAAAAGCTGCGCCGAAAAAGTATGAATACAGGAGAAAGTGCATTTAACATTGAGCAAATAGGTATCACGGTAATTTGATGAGATATCGCCAAGCTAACAATGATTTTGGAGACTTATTTTTTCTCTAAATTCGTAAGACCATTTGGCTTCATTTTGTTCCGGTTCCCTGTATCACCGAAATATGTATTCAAATTCAATAAATATAATTGACCACTATGTGAATTGTAAGCATAATTCTACCCTCATATTGCTTTCCAGTAACTTCGGGAAGCATAAAGTACTAGAAATATCTCGGTGGCCGGCTGAAAACTATTTAAGGCCGAAGAGAAAACATTTTCTGTCAGGTGCTAACTTATTGTTGTTGCGAGTTGTAGTTCCACGTGAAATGAGATATATCCGAGTTAGCTGCGCTTTGCATTGCTTTGATTTTAACATTCATAGTATAGTGAAGTGTAACTATTGATTGTACTGTGTGATATTGTAAACACTTGTACGAGTATTTCTGTGGAAAATTTCAGAGTTCTGAAATATATATTTTGATAAAAATAATTTTTTATTGACCTATTATCGTACTCATGGATTCAATCTATATTACGAACCCGTACGCAAGCAACAATTTTTCGTGCCTGATGAGGGATTGAATGCCAGTGACAAGAGCGATGGAGTGCCAACTAAAAGAGCTCGTAAATGCCTACATTCCAAGAAAAGCCGAAATTGGCCAAGCAACCTTTAAAGAAGAGATGAAGGTGGGTCAACAAAAGATGGTGGTCTCCGTCAACTTCGTCAAAAAAGAGAAGAAAGCAGACGAAGAAAAGGTTAAAGCAGGTAAAGAAGAAATGAAAAGAGAAATTACTTCCATACTAGAAAGCATATTTGAAGCTGTGGAAGACAAAATTGACACGGTTGAAAACAGAGTTGGAGAAATTGAAGAGACAGTTTCTGCCGTTCAAGAACAAATCTAGCAAAAAAATTGAGGACAGGGTTTCTGCTGCTATCGCCAAAGAAGTTGACACATTAAAGAGGTGCAGAGCGACAGCAGGAAGCAATTTAAGAAGTAGGAAACATGATATTTAATACATAAAGGTAACACATAAAACGTTAAAAGAAGTCCCTTTGGGCGTAATATAAAATCTGAAATCTTTCAGTCTTTTTTTTTTTTTTATTTTCTTAATTATTTATAAGCTTTTAAATAAGTTTCATATCTTGTTTTTGTAAATGAAGCTTAATTTGACTTCTATTTAATGCAAAGAGTAAAATTCATCAGAGAAGGGGAAGGTTAAAAACGCGTAGTCATTTAGAAGTTAGGTTCAACTTATTTAAGCTTTCATGCTTAATATCAGAGACAATATAATTCACAAATTAAAAACAGAGAAGCTCAACGTAGTAACTCTCAAATTGAAGAGAAATACTGAATTCAATATTTGTTTCTATAAAGCACCACCTTCCTCACTTTAGGAAAATTGTAAAGTTTTCTATATATGCCTGAACATCAACTTTAAATCAGTCCATTAAACAGAAGTTTAAAATTTGCGACAAAAATTTTCAATTCATTTGAATTTTCAAATGATATTACTTTCACAACTCATTACGTGTGAAATACATTAAAATTTTTATAAGCAAGCGTATATTATTTTAAAACCTTTATATAATCGTCTACTGCCAATCACAAAGTTGCTTTGTATTTTTAACAAAATTTAAAATTCGTATTATAAACTTAACAATTTCTTCGGGCATTAAAACAGAATTATATATCCATAGTTTCAAAGAGTCTTATATTCGTGATTCTGTTTCCTTTGGCAGGTGATAAATATATAATTTTACCGAGTGGCGAGCTGCTGATTAAAAACGCTGGTCCAAGTGATGCTGTTATTGGCTACCAGTGTCAAGTTCATCATCGACTCAATGGAGAAAGCAAAGTCAGTGCCACCGCCGGAAAGCTAATAATTAGAGGTAAGTTTTTTCTATTTAAGATTATTCTAATTTTTAGCATGTTTATTTATCACTCATGGAAATTTGGCCTCAAAAATACTTAATTCTTCTTTTCTACCTCTACCATTAACCACTCGAGAAGACACTTCTAAGTCAACAGTATTTAAAGTGCCCTCATGCTTCAAACACATTACACATTTCCAAACTTCCCCACCTTCTTCATGATTCCTACCCGGATTCAAGCTGGCTCCTCTTTTGAAAAATTTAGCTGACTTCTCTTCTGAAAAAAAATTTGAAAAGAGCAGCTATAATATGTGTATACGATGAATATTTCAATACTAGCGGGCAAGCCCGCCAGCTGAGCAGGCTGCGCCCGCTTGTTCGCCGGGATTCGAAAGTTGGACCTACCTACCAGTGTTCAGCGATTTTCTAGCTGGCAAGCATGCCAGTTGAGCGGGCTCCGCCCGCTTTCTTAGCGTATGCATCCACAAGATACTGCATACACATTCCCCATGCGGAAAATCTCGAAAACACCCATGCCGTGTGAGAACCCGCCAGCTGAGCGGGTTGTACCCGTTTTATTCACGTATGTATTCAGAAGACACTGCATACACGTTACACATGCCGAAAATCACGAAACACCCACGCGTTCACGTATGCATGCAAAAGATACTGCACCTATATTGCACATGCGGAAAATCACGAAAACACCCATCCAGAGGGTATGCCAGCCAGCTGAGCGGGCTGCGCCCGCTTGTTCGCCAGGTTTCGAAGCTTTATGAGCAATGCCCTTGCCGGGACTCGAACCCCGGATCTATCGAATACACGCCGAGAGTGCTTACCACTACACCACGAAGGCATGCTAGGAAGGCGGGAGAAATACTTTATATACTCCCCTTTTTAAAGGGCGACTGGTGGTGCAGTATCATCATCCACCACCTGTTTAGTTCGCGCGCCACTATAGAGACATTAGATATTTTTTGAAAGCAGGAAAGATGAAAAATGAGCAATCCCCTCTCCGAGACTCGAACTACGGACCTCTCGAGTACGCGTCGAGCGTGCTTACCACTACACCACGAAGGCATGCTAGGAAGGCGGGAGAAATACCTTATATATTCCCCTTTTTAAAGGGAGACTGGGGATTAGGTGACCCAATCTCCAAATCCTGGTGGTGCAGTATCATCATCCATCCCGTTTTTAGTTCGGGCGCCACTGTAGAGTTATTAGGATTTTTTCGATGTCAGGAAGCTGAAGAAATGAGCAATGCCCTTGCGGAACTCGAACCACGTACCTCCCGAATACGCGGCCAGCGTGCTCACCCCTACACCACGAAAGCATGCTAAGAAGGCGGGAGAAATGCTTTATAATGTATAATATCTTAAGTTTAATCAACTACGTATTATCTAACAAAGGTCTACATATTTATTTTCTTAAAAGTCATTTTTTTTTCTGAGAGTAATATGTTTGCAAAAGAGAATTTAAATCAAATTTCAAATGAGAAGATATTTGTATTAAATATCTAAGTCATATATGAGTCATAAATGCGCAAGTAAACATTACCTGTATGAGTCGTAAGTCTAATTTTAAAAGTTTCTTTACCTGCTTACTTAAGGACAAAAACCCATTGCTGCAGATTATTGTAACGAAATTTATTTTTTAAATCTGAAATGTGAATGAAATATGTAGTGAAGCTGCGTTCTGAAATACATTTATAAGAATTAAATAACTGAAACTCCATTATAAAGACATGGCATAATTTTATTGTTTTATTTAAGCGCTTTCATATGTTTTATTTTTGTAGTTACTTTTTTATATCGAATCCATTAAGGGTTTTACCTTTAGCTGCAGTACATTCGTTCTTTTCTCTTTCCGACCAAAGACTATAAGCTTCTTGCTGATGCAGCTAGATACTTTTTTTAAATTTGAAAGTCAAAATTCTCACAAAATTTGCAAGTATGTTCGTGGTATGTACAGGCAAGCTGGAAGTGGGACGAGCACCAGAAATTTCAAAATGGATCGCACAGACAAAGCTCCTCATCTCCTCTCCAACTATCCATAATTTATTGAATTTAACAAAAGTGAAGATACAAGTTTAAATACAATGCAGTATAAATATGAATAGTAATTCAGCAAACATTCAACACATATTCAGCACTTGGTACACACAGCAAAATGTGTTAGGAGTAACAAAGTCCAAAATTCATCAGATACGATTGATTTAACACTTCGGCTTTATCTTGGAAAGACTGTGGTATGTAACTTTCTGAAAAAGACTTTTCTTCTTGGTACAAAGTGTACCAAGAACTATTAATGCCCTTTAGTAGCTCTTTTTCTTTTGGGTTCGGGTATGTTTTGTTAATTTATATTGCTCACTTATTAAACTTTTAAATGCATTGTGTCAAATTGAAAACATCTAATTTAGAATACATTAATCAAATTAAAATTATATTTTACTGGATAACCTTACACAAAATTTACTGTACTCTAGTTGTTACTGCCATCGATCAGTTTCAGCGGTTTATCAAATTTTGTATCCTGTACACAAAATCTTGTTAACATTTAGACAATAACTGTCATATTCAAATATTAATTCAGGAGTTGTTATTACCCATTTGTTGTATAGAATACTGAATTTTTACCTTAGTTTTTCTGATCAAATATAATGTTTTCATGATAAATGAACTAATACTAACTCGTTGAACGTTAAGTCTGCTCATCAGGCATTACAGCCATTTCAGGAAACTTTTTGCTCCATAATACGTTTAAACTAATGATTTATATCTTGCAGTTCTGGCTAAACTACAATCACGTGAAAAACTGACAGAGTTTATTAAGTTTTGAAATATACACATAACAAAAATAGGTCTTGAAATACTCACGACCTCTTTGATGAGGATTCGAATTCTGAACCATGCGATCATAAGCCCAACAAGCTTTCGTTTACAACACTAAGCCTTGCAGCAAGGATGAAGAAAATTCCTTACAGATTTTACAGTTAATTAAGCATAGTTTTTCATATATTTTATTTCCAACCGACGAACACTTTAATTAAAAATTCTTATAAAATAGTGGAGTATATCAATCACGTAGTCTTTTGATCACCAAGAACGTTGCCTAAGGTGCGCTACAAAGGGCGGCCGAATTACATCTGCCAGAAAAGCCCCGCTCCAGTTTTGATGGAAAATACCTGGGTGATCACCAGATCACCTAATCACATGGGAAAACATCAGATCTGTCTCCCTCCCCTCTTACCCTGCTACCAATTTCTCGAAAGGACTTTTGTCTACATAGTATTCTAAGTGCTTCTGTACCGCAAACGTACGATCGTAGCCGCCTTATCAACATGGCCAGTAGATTGGACATCATGAAATGTATAAAAGAAAAATATTTTTATTTACGTTGTTTGGAAAATTTCCAGATTATCGTTTGAAATGTTTATTTAAATTGCATCTGTAGAAGATGAACAGGAATTTCCCTTCGTCTCTAAACAGCTGGTAAACACAGTCAACTAAAGCTGTTAATACAGCATCTAGCTATAGTACCAATTGTAGAGACCAATTGCTGCAACCCTTACCAGCGAAATTCGGAAAATATCAATTAATTCCGTCTCAAAACTATGAGACCAATCCCGTCTCAAAACTATGAGATCAATCCCGTCTCAAAACTATGAGATCAATCCCGTCTCAAAACTATGAGGTCTCAAAACTATGAGATCAATCCCGTCTCAAAACTATGAGATCAATCCCGTCTCAAAACTATGAGGTCTCAAAACTATGAGATCAATCCCGTCTCAAAACTATGAGATCAATCCCGTCTCAAAACTATGAGATCAATCCCGTCTCAAAACTATGAGATCAATCCCGTCTCAAAACTATGAGAGATGCGGGAAAAAACCATTTCCAAAGTCATAATCATAAATTTTATACCAGTGATGAAAGCGTCGTCAGTTTAGTACGAAAAGACCCAATATGGAAGAGAGACTTAGTGGCTGTTCTAAAATGTCCGAAAGTGACGCTCGATGTTTAAACGAAACGGCAAATTTTTCTTAATGAAAACAAGATCATTTTTAAGATAGATCACATGCATCTATAGTCTCAAGTAACAAATATACTAAAAAATGAGTTAAAAAATCAGCCTGTGATTTAACCATTGAACCCCAGTGGATACTACCATTAGTTAAAACGGAATGTATATTTTGTTTTTAGAACCCCACATCTCTCAGCCACCTACAATTACGGAATCCCGACCCGTCATCCGGGCAAGAGAATTCGACAGAGTTGTTTTACCATGTGTTGGACAAGGTTATCCTCATCCCACTTATAGATGGGGTCGGCGAGATGGAGATAGGGTCACATCTGTTCATCTTGGAGAGAGAATCTTACATAGGGAAGGCCTTCTTATTCTTCAGCGAGCAGCGATTCAAGATTCTGGTGTCTACATATGCGAGATGAATAATTCTGTTGGACAAGATAAGGCTGAAACGAAGCTGTTAGTTTCAGGTATAACAAAAATTATTTTCATTTGCATATTAAGAACAAAATTTATTAATATTCGTACATATTAGTAGATTGTGTTGTGTGTCTACCAAGTATATCTGTTGCATGTATGAGTTTTTCTTTAAGAGATTTCTAATTAGATACTCATGATCATAATTCTTACAATAACTTATTAATATAAAGGTTTGGTCCTAATAACTGTTTTTATGGATTTCAGTTATTATTATGAAACGTTTAGACACATTAAGAAACCTATTACAAAGCCCTAAATTTTAAGTTTTTTTGTTAATTATCTGCGATCTTATTTTATTTTATCTTTACTATGACTTCCACTTTCATCTTCTCCGATCAGAATGAAAATCACACTGGCTATCATAAATTAAGGGAAAATCACAAAAATCACGATTACTGAAAACGTTACATGTAGAATTTTATGCAACTTACCCACAATATACAACACATAGTAAGGTATCAAATAGCATAAAAAGAAATTACCAAACAATTATGGTAGTATAGAAATTATCACATGCATAAAATGAGCAAATCGAAGGTGTCAGTTTGCTATAGGAAAAATACCTTCAATATGGAATATGATAACCTCTAGAAGCAATACAGCGATGTGTGATGCTTTCAATTATGCGCGCTATCAGTTCCATAGGAAGCGAGAGCCATTGCTCTTGCAAAGCAGTTGCAAAGGTGTCAAGGGCCCGAGCGGGCGGATTGAGAACAGCTATACGTCTCCCTAAAGCATCCCAAACGTGCTCGATAGGATTCAAGTCCGGGGATCGAGCTGGCCATTCAATGCGCATAATTGTTTCCTGTTGAAGATAATCATCCACAATGCGAGCCCTGTGTGGTCTTGCGTTGTCGTCCTGTAACAGGAAAGCATCACCTATTGCCCCGGCATATGGGCACACATAAGCCTCAAGGATGTCATCTCTATAAACTTGAGCATTCACGGTTCCCTTGGAAAGACATGGAGGTCTGTGCGTCCACCCAAAGAGATGCCACACCAAACACAGACACTTCCTCTTCGGTATGCATGTCTTTCACGGATGTTTGAAGGATGATAGCGGATTCTAGATACTCTCCATATCAAATAACGCCTACTATCGCTTTCTAGACTAAACCTGGACTTATCCGTAAAGAGAACAGTCCTCCATTGAGCAGGCGTCCAATGGACATGTTGTCGTGCCCACCGCAAACGGTCTCTCCTATGGCGTGACGTGAGCGGCACGCAAATGGCTGGTCGCCTCGCTTACAGACTACCTTCGTGAAGCCTTCTACGCACAGTTGACGTTGACACCAACCTTCCGGTGGCTGCAGCAAAGGACGATTTAAGAAGAGTCGAAATCGCTTTCTATTCCTGAGTGCACATAATGTCAAACATCGGTCTTCGGCGCTCGTCGTAGCAGTTGGCCGTCCTTGGCTGAACCTCCTAGGTGCCGAATCTGTGGTTTGAAATTGCCTCCAAAGTCTATGAACCACAGAAGGACTCACATTTAGCCATCTGGCCACTTCTGTTTGATTTTGTCCTGCCTCTAGTCTCCCAATGACTCTCCATCGTAGCTCTGCAGGCAAATGATGCCTGGATGTCATTGTTACGAATTGGCTATCTCAGATTTCTGATGTCACTATCACGGTACAATATATGGTTTGCTCTCAAACCTGAAATTTTATGCTCCGTATACGTATTCCAAGTGCAGTGCCACTAATTTGCATATTGCAGGTTTACTCAGCTACTCTTACTTGGCAACATATTCAAATATTACACGGTTTGGCTTATTTTTGAGAGAGTTATTGCTATTTTTGTGATTTTTCCTTAATTTATGATAACCAGTGTAGTTAACGTATAAATGAATACAGAGTTTTTGATGTTCGGAGCGAGTTTTGTCAGCGATCGGAGGCCTTTGCGTAATTTTTTCCTAGTTCTTTGAAATATTTAAAACCTTCGTCAGCCTTTTGCTGGCCGTGTTTGCTCTCGTTGCATTTAGAAGGCCTGAGACAGTTTTCTGTAGGACTTTGCGATATGAATTTCATACTTTACAATCTAAGTTTTACTTTATAATTTCTTTTATGTCAGATCCCAGCAATGACTCTTTTTGTCATACATTAGCTGCGTAGGTGTTAAGTTACAATCAAATGATTTATTTCAGTCTTTCTTCTGAATTCATAAACATTTCATTAACAGTCTAGATGGAACGACAGGTTGTTTAACGGTCTAAGCGGAGCAAGATTTAACTTTGTAATTTCTAGATTGCCACATAAATTGGAGGAGAAATAAAAATACTGATTAAAGAAATGCGAAAAATGAAGAAATTTATTTCTCTGCTGAGGAAAGATTTCCACCTCTTTGCATTTCTTTCAGATGGTTTCAGAAATTTAATAAGTGTATTATTTTGTCAACAACTTCAACTCAAAAGGTAATAGCATCCTTTTCCATAAAATATAAATAAAAATATAGCATATTTATACGCGCTGTTTGTCATAAAAGAATCTAAAGAATTATGAAAAATCAAAAATGTATGAATTAAATTAAATTGTTAATACTTTTTTTAAAATCGTCTAGATAAGTCTTCGATGATCTTCTAAGGATCATTAAAAATATTTTCTACCTATCTGAAGAATACGTCTTGTATACTGAATTTAACGCATTCATTAATTTTATCTTTTTTGATTATGCAGATCAGTTCTTAGAAATTATAAACATCAGAGAAGGATTTTTGAAAAATTCCATGTAAGCTTTTATCTCAGCTGCATTTTATGCTATTCAATGTATAAAAAACATTTCAGAAATCCAAATTTGTTAATTACTGTTATTTTAAACCAACTTACTGCAATATTAAAATATTTTTAATTGAACTGAAACGACACAAAATCTCATTAAAGTAAAATTTTATGAAGTAAACAATTAGTAATTTTCAGGGCTGCTTCGTCCCGTTTCTAAATATCAGAGTTAATTTTAGAATGTAATTAAATAAAATATTTGCTTTACCGCGCTGAAAAAAAATATTCTTTTTCCTTCACCCAAAATTCAAATTGCAAAATAAAGAAAGATAACTTTAAAAAGTAATCCTGAATTTTTTTCGAACATTTGAAAAACTCAGCACTATTACCTTACGCTTTTGATTTTGAAGTTTTGTCGTAAATTAGTATTTTTAATTTTTTTCAAACATATTAAAGATATTAAGCGTTGTTATCTTACGCTTTGTCTTTGAGGTGAGTGTGTTGTAATATACGTGTATTTTTTAAATATTTCAATACATGTTCGAATAATTTGATTGTATTTCAAGCGCCATTATCAGTGAAAATAGAACCGCAAACTCAGATCGTTGACGTTGGCAAAATGGCAACTGTTAGCTGCCACGTAATGGGTCATCCTGTTCACTCTGTCGTCTGGTTGAAGAACGGAAATCCAGTAATAACAGGAGCTCCTATTCAACTTGTTTCAAGAGATATTCTCCAGATCCATCCTGTGAGAAGAGAAGATTCTGGAATGTACCAATGTTTCGTCAGCAACGATCAGGAAGTTGTTCAAGGCTCAGCTGAGCTTCTTGTAGCAGGTAAGCAAAATTATATTTGCAATTATTTCTTAAATTTACCTTCAATCTTAGTCCGTAATTAGTTTCCATTAATTATGGAGATAACTCAAGTAACACCATACGTATAAAAACATTTGTTTGTGCATTTTGAACATCTGAAAATAAACTTTGTAATTTAGTGACCTGAGCGTCATTAGTCCTCGTATTGATTTTGTACTGTATACTGTTGTACTAAATCGTAAATCCAGGTATAGCATGTGAATATACAAGTTATATGAGAGTAGGTTGTGAATTTATAGTATGTCAAAAGTAATGATGGTCTCTTTATCTTTCAAACCTTTGCTGTTAAACCCATTATTTCATTATTACCCAATACTGCAAAGATAACTGAAAGTGTATATTATATGGTCATGAGATACTTGTATTCTGTAGTATAAAAATGGAAAATTTTAGTTTTTAGATGCAGCCTGTGTAGCAAAGTGTTAAAAATAATAGCAATAATTCTTAAGTTACATGATTTGTTGGATATTTACTTCTACAAAAACAATGACTCTGGGATGAAAAAAAAATAAGGGTCTTATTTTCCTCTTCCTTGCTTTCATTTATCTCAGGATAATATAAAATTAAAGTCTGATTTTAAATTTAATATGCTCCTCCAGTTCAAAAATCATAAGCTTCTAAAAATGTCTGTAAAATATTATGTGGTATTTAGAAAATGTTATTTCAAAATACCATTATTAGTCTTTTCTAGGCGATTTCCAGTTTTTAGTATGTATCTTGCAGAGTACACCATTGTAAAACCTGCACTTTTTTTTTTGTTGTTGTTGAAGTACTTTTAAAGGTTTCGTGTGGAATGTTTCGATATTTCCCATTCTTTTTGTAACTGAAAGAAAAGACTTATATAAATTTTCCAGGTCACTGGATTGCTTCGGCTATGAAGGCTGCATAAAATATATACCTTTGTATTTTAATACTATCTGAAAGTGGTGCAATTTATTTCTATTTATAATTTAAAGACTTTTTCTTTTACAAATATAAACTTAGCACTTACGTAAGTTCATAAGGTATTTTCTCCCTCCTTTCTGCATGCCTTCGTTGTGTAACGATAACATACTCGGCGCGTATCCGAGAGGTCCAGGTTTGAGTCCCGGCGAGTCCGTTGCTCATTTTTCATATCTCCTACTTCAAAATAACCTAATCTCTACAAGTTGCTTTCTTGAGACTCCTATTCTATAGCTTCTGTGTTGCAAGGAAAAATTGTGATAGCTTTTTGGAGACATACTATTCTGTCTAATTTGTTGCTACATGTACTCTGTCTCGAATAAATGCTATTCAATAATTTATTCATAGTTGCAGTTTCTTCGTTAATTTGCAATATGTTAACTTCCAATCGCTCCCTTCTTTTCAAAATTCAAAATTATTTAGCAGTAATAATTAACTAAGGATCACTCAACAAAATATTTAATGTATCTCAACACGCAAAATAAGGCTATTTCATTTCTACCATTTTATTAAAATAGCTTCAAAACTGAGGCCCAATTTGACAGTAAAAAATAAATTTTGTACGTGACTTAGTTCAAAAAAGCCTTCATTCTGTTCTCTTTTCCTCAAGTTTTTGTTCGTTAATGTAAGTAAAAATGCATATAGATCTTTCACCTTATTGGACTGTTTCTGCTAAAATGGCCTCGCGAAAGGTATCTTTGAAATTTCGAATATTGTGTGATGAGACAGTGCGAATAAATAACACCTTTACAAAACTGAAAATTAATACATTGAGAAATGCATGCGTAATATCGTAAATGTTAGGTTGTTGCATGTTCACTCAGCTATTGTCTTAGAGGCTTCATTAAAGTCTGCGATACCAATAAGGTAAGCAATAGGAGTTTGGGAAGACTGTGCTTTTAGTGGAGTGTTCTACTAGAAGTTTATGTCAATGTCCTGCAGAACCTACTACACTAACAGCGAGTTATCGTCCAGCCTGAAACAAGCGACTAAGAATCAAAGAAAGGCATTTAAGTGTTCAATAAACAGAAAGGCTCAGCTTTAGCGACAGAGGAGCTTCCGCGACTTGCGAGTATTCAGATTAACATAACAGAAAGTTGAATTTTGAATGCAGGTAACTTAATGTGAGACTACCCAAAAAACAGGCTACGCAAGCTGGCTCAGATACTTAAAGGACACGTATTTTAAACGTCGGTTAGCAAGGTGCTAAAACTGGCATACAGTTTAGGCAGACCTGGCAATACCAACTACACTCATGTCCATAAATTATTGATAATGCAAAATCAGGCAAAGGAAGAGTTAGAAGCAAAACAAATTTGACTTATTTGTAGAGCTTATTTATTACATAAAAGGTAAAGAGCAAAAAAAGATGCTATATGTTTGATATTATTAAAAAAATTAGCAATTTTTACTCCATGAGCAAATTACAAAAAACGCCTATTTACAGAAAAAAACAATATTACATGGTTGGTACGATTGTTAATACATTGTATGTCTCTCAGACGATGCAATACAGTCCGTACAACGACTAGGCATGCTGAGTATCAGATTATCGATCTGATCTTGGGGGATATTACACCACTCAAAAAGCAATGCTCTCCGAAGTTCCGGTAGACATGTAGGAGGAGGTTGACGGGCTGCAACTCGTCGGCCAAGCATGTCCCACACGTGCTGTACTGGATTCAAGTCCGGTGAGAATGCTGGCCAGTTCATACGGATGATATCCTCCGATTGAAGGCATTCGCTTACGATGTTTGCACGGTGAGGACGGGCGTTGCCATCCATAAACACAAATTGTGCGCCCATGGCGCCCCGAAACAAACGTACATGTTGTTCCAGAATGTCGTCCCGATAGATTTGGCTTGTCATGGTTCCACTTTGAACATGCAGGTCAGTTCTGGAACCCAGAATAACTCCTGCACCACCGTAACGGTGTCGTTCAATGATGTTTTCTTGGTGGTAACGGGTAGCTGGAGCTCTCCATATGAAAGTCCGGCGAGAATTAGACTGCAAGCTAAACCTGGATTCGTCGGAAAACATCACACAAGCCCACTGTTGCGGTGTCCACAATGCATGCCTCTACTCCAGGCTAACTGCAGGCGACAGTGAGTCGCAGTAAGTGGAAAGTATCTGACAGGTCTACGAGCATATAGACCAATCTGCCCTAAGTGTCTGTGCACGGTCTGCCTTGAAATTGCCGTACCAGTGGTTGAAGAGAGCTGACGAGACGGGTCTGAGGTTGTGCTTCGCCTGTTTCTTTTGGCAGTAACTGCCAAACACCTGTCCGCATTCGGCGTTGTAACTCTGTGGCGACCTGTGCTGTAACGTCTACTCACATTACCATGATCTTGGAATTGTTGCCAAAGCCTGAAGATGACACTCTGAGCAATTCCAAGTTCGTCTGATACTTCCAGTTGGATACGCCCACATTCCAGACGGCCGATAATTCTGTTATTGCACTGAAATGCTCCTAAAGCGCCTGGAAGAACAATTTTGCTTCTTTGGATGTATTCTTTATATATCACTCTCTTACACTCTCGTCATTGTGACGTACCATCCGTGTCATCTGGTTACTTCCTGAAATTTGCATATGATTCTTGAATACGTGTGTAGTGATTTTCCAGGTGAGATATTTATTTTAGAGTTCGATTTCCGAGTGACTCCGAATTATCCTTAATTTATGGACATGAGAGTAATAGCAAGACGCGGCTGCCAGAGGCTCTCATCTAAACATTCAAAGCTCTCAGCTAAAATACAGAGACTGTTGGTACATGTTTTAGAGATTTTCATTGTAATTACAGAAATATTTTACCTAAAATTTTTGTTTTAAATGTTCTGTTTCATAACCCTTATTCTTCATTTTCTGAATATACCGTAATTTCCAAGACAATAAAGGACTTTTGTAATATAGGAAGAGGTGTTTTATCCCGTTGCTCTCGAATAGCTTTCCAAATTCTAAGGAAGTTGTAGGTCGACGTTTGGTCAACCCGCTTGTTAAAAATCAAAAGCACAAAAATACATTGGTAATAGATCAGGAAATTTAGTAGAGATATGAATGAAAGTGATGGTTTTGATATCCGTTTCTTGTTCCATTTTTTCCAGTAAATGAACATTAGATTTTGACGTGCCGCTGCTTGCTTTGTCTTGATGCTTTGTCTTCTATTGATTGACAACACTGTGTATAAGTGCTTTCACACTTTTTTTCGTATTTGGGTGTATAAAATATGTTTTTCATAATATATGGAGTTGATGATATTAGCAATTTTCTCCATTCTCTTTATTTTCAATTTGCCGTCATATAAAAAAACAACAGCAATCATAAATCTCTTAGAAAAACTTTCTTTAGATCTCTTTGTCAGGACTGTGCGTTGGGTACATACTCTTGGTGAACATATTCGTGAAATAATCTAAGTCCTGATCTTGAACAGGGAGCTGAACGCAGCTATGTTCTGTGGTAGAAAACTGTGGTTAAGTGGTAGAAGAACTGCACGTAAGAAGGATATTAAAATCCTCTTTTATTAAACCACAATTATATACAGCCACTTCCTAACTCGGGAGGGATACAGAAAATAATGACCGCACTTGGGTATAAACTGAGCAATCAAATAATTTAAACTAAAGTTAAGTAGAAATTAAGTAGTTGTTGCTCACAGAGCTATGAACGCGAGGTTGGCCTCTATGCTAAATGATGCGTAGCAAGATTTAACTAATACTAACGCACTTAGATTTACTTCAATAAGTAATAGAGTAACAGCGCTAAGGCTTAGAATTTAAATACTAGCTAGTCAGGCGAACGTAGAACAGAGCAGCAGTGATCTGAGACTAAAAGCTCTCTCACCCTGAGTAGTTCCTCGTTACCGTTTAAATATAAACTTGGCTTCACTTCAAATTGGCATAAAGCTGAAACGCGCACTCATTCTAACGGGAAGTTGAAATAAGAACACATAGGAAAGGAAAATTTAAATAAAACTTTGTTAGTTTAAACTAAAACCTTACACCTTGAACTATGTGTTAAGAAATTTTTCTCTCCTTTGATAATAATAAATGTATCTCTTTTTATTGCAGTCATTCAAGTACAGCGAAGATTCAGCAATAGCTGCAATATTTTTCCATTTTTTTTCGAATAAATATTTCTCATAAAGAATTCTGCAGCGCTTTCTGCGTTCGATGATATGTTTCGCCTTTCTAAGATTCAAATCAGCATTAATGACTTTGTTTACCATCAACACAGAGCATTTTAATTATTTTGTAACTGTCTTTTGCCTTCTTGGATTTTCTTTTAACGTTAAAAATCTTACTTTTGCAACATTTGAAACATTCTGTTTTTAACTTGGAACAGTTTTTCCACTTGAAGCTAAATTTTGATACTTGTTTCCTTTGTTGTTGACAACATTACCTATCGTAGCATTAGATATTGAAACACCAGGGCTTTCACAATGCCTTTTTATAACTAGATACGAATAATTTTCTTCGGAAAGAACACAAACATAGACTTCCATCCACTGCTGTGCATGAAAAGAAAATTTTCAAGTAGCAGACGATAATTTATACTTTCAAAAATATAATTGCAGTTAAAAAAATCCAAAGAGAAGAACTTTTTCTACAACAAAGCAAAATCGTCTAAAAATGTGTAAGCAGCCTCAGTACACAAAGATGTAACTTGCATTCTGGTGAGGACTAGGGAAACGCGAAATTACAGTAAAGGCTTAAATCATACCAATTGGTTAATTAACGTAAAATACCTTACAAGTTGACTTGTGAATTCTGTTGTCTTAGAGAATCAACTATCACCAAAAGAGCGGCACATAACTCTTCGAATAGAAAACTTAGCCTTCCATACAGAGTTATCAGCTATTAAAGAAGCTCTAAAATTCATCAAACAATATCCAAGAAGTTGTAACATTTTAACAAACAGCAAATCTAGCTTCAAAATTATAAAAGTCAACTGTGTTGCTCTTTTGATGCAAAAGCTTAGATCCCAACTACAAAAAGTTTTTAAATCTTCAATTTCCAACCCTATCTGGATTCCAACACAATTCAGGTATCTCAGGAAAAGAGACTTCAGATTCTTTAGCAAAAACCTTGGGGCTAAAACATACGCTTTTCCTTATGCAGGCTATCTTCCAAATCCAGTCTCCTTAAAAAAACTATTGGAAAACTGAACTATTTCTGAATGCTATAGTTTTTGATGTGAATGCGCATACACCTTCCATATTTAAAAGCTGATTCCAAACAATTTGAAATATAGGTTTTGCCAAATTCTGGACGAAAACCCTTCAGATTGCGTAGTTTAATAAACTTTATTTCTTAAGCCAAAAAAATTTAAGAAGTACTACTTAATCTGTTCAAAAGACTCTCTTTAAAAATTATTATAGACGCTTTACTGACACCGCACACTTTTACACTTTCTCCGCACACAGTTTCCATTAGATTATGACTTAATAGGAAATTTATTCTGTTTATTCATTTTTCATTTCTCAATCAACATTATATCTACTCTTTCTTTTACTTTTCTCTATTTTACAGTTTTTTTTAACTTCTATGAAAATGCTTCGTAATAATCTCTACATATAATAAAACAAAGAGTCTGTGTGTGTGTGTTGTGTGTGCGTGTGTGTGTGTGTGCGTGCGCGTGTGTGCGCGTGCGTGCGTCTTTCGTGTGTGTGTGTCTTTCGTGTGTGTTAGTGTGTGTGTGTCTTTCGTTTGTGTTGCGAGTAAGCTAATAGACCTAGGGCCACGAAATTTGGTACATAGGTGTATCTACACAAGAGCCAGTGCATCTCGAAGCGATGTTTTCGAAATTCGAATTAGAATTTTTTTTATTTTATGTTTTGTGAGGTGTTAAGGTGAGCTTAACACCTTTTCAGCGGAATTTTTTTTAAAAAAACTTATTTTTAAAAAAGTGCTGTTTATTTTCCTTTGATTTTTGGACACGTTGAACTTTAATCCTTTCGACTCCTGTTAAAAAAAGAATTTTGGAAAAATAACAATATTTTGTATTTTTTTTAAATTTTTTAAATGAAGCTTCCGAATACACTTCTCACATCTCAGATATTTTAAAATGTAGTTCTGGCAACAATTTTGATTTCTTATCGTTGCTGATGGATTTTTGATGAAATTGCATCGTTTTAAATAGCTTCATTCTTTTAAAAATTTCGGTTTGGCAACAATTTTTCATCGTATTTCTTATGCTACTGTTTTTAAGAGACTGAAAAGTTTAAGAAATTAAAAAGTTGTTTCTTTTTGCAACGGTAATTTGTTTAATTACTTTATTAGGATAATTAACATTTGTATCAAGGGATATTGCTTATTTCATTGTAATATTTTATATTATGTTTTAATTATATATAATTTTAATTATAAAAATGTTTTGCATGATATTTTTTAATCTGTTTAAGTTCTTAATCTGTTTATACCATTTGAGTTCTTAAGATTTTGCAAAGGGAAGTTGGTTAACTTATTTATTAGGATAAGTAATATTTGTATTAAGGGATATTGCTTATTTCATTGTATGCTTTTTATATGTAATGCATTTTTAACTGAATTTTTTTTCCGTTGTTGTTTGTTTCTTTTTCGATAACATTGTTCTGCAGAGTAAAATTCTGTGCAGTTTTCAAATTTAATGTTTGATGTTCTCTTTAGGCATTTTTCCGGTACACTTAAAAGCCAGACGAAGGCTGGCCGCTCAGCGGCTAGTAATAGTAATATTTTATTTTATGATGAATTACATAATATGTTTAACTCTAATGTTGGACTTCTATAATTGTAACTGTTCTAAGCAGTCTAAAATGGGGCAGTCATCTATTGTTCGACTAAACGGAGTTGTCTATCCTCATTCATCGTAAATCGAGATGCGCGAGGAACGTAGTAAACGACGGTCCATTGTTAATGCAGAAAGTTAATAAAAAAGTTCCAGAAAACATACGCTTCACGGTTTCATCAGTGTATAACAAAATCTCAGTTTTCAAGCACTGTTTGCATGAAACTTTCACATAAGCTGAAATAATCATAAATTGTGCTCATGCTAAGTACCAAATACAGTAGTTATAAAATCAGCGGGAGATTTCTTTAAAAATGGAATTCAGAAGCTGGACGTAAGCTATAAAAGTTCCCTTAATGTAGACTGAATGTAGGTGGAAATTATATCGAAATTAGATTATTACTCAGGCTTTTATATAAAGTAATTATGCCGCCCAGATCGTACAGTGAAGTGGTTAGTGACTCTGACTGCCGCAGCGATGGGCCCGTGTTCGAAACCTGTAACTGTCCGTCTCTTCATAGGAGGCTACTATGACCACATATCAGGTGCTTCCGTAATGACACCCATGTGGTGGTGCAAGGTTAAAGGCTATTAAATAAAGCGCCCAAGAAAAAAAATATATAAAATAAAAATTTTAAAAATTGTACTTGCGCCTATGTAATATCATATAGGCATTTATTTAAAAATCATGCCTCACAAATGTAATCTCTTTGAATGTTTTCATGAATTATTATTTTAATCTTCATTTGCCTTTTAAAAAACAGTTCTTAAGAATCATTGCTGCTAATAATTTTTAAAAATTATCGAGTGAAGAAGAATCGATTCATTTTCCTTTTAAGTCGTGCCAAGTATCTTTGTATTTTCTAGCAATAAAAATGCTTTTTTTGACAACTAAATACTTTTCCTTGTAATGTCAAGCTCAAAAGTTCTTTATTTTAGCAGAAAGCCAAACAGTAATCATTCAAGATTGTATTGTGACTGCAATTTCTATTTGTTTTTTCCGTAAGAAACATTATTTACCGTCTGGTCTATTACTGTGTGATTTTCTTTAATCAAAGTAGACAGCGTTACTAAATCTTTTCTTAATGCACTTCAGTGTGGCTTTCTAGAAGATTTATGGGCTCATTTTTTTCGTTTCTGGGAAAACTCATCTGAGTTTATTAGATGATGGATCTTTCAATAATTCCACATCATTATAGGAGGAAATACGGAATTCGTATCTCTTTCGCAGTATGATGAAAAAAATAGCTTACGAAAAACTTTTTTCGTACTTCACGTGCAAATTTAATGTCTTAAAAGGGAAGCTTACGCAAAAACAAAGCATAAAATGTTTTATAACTTTATCACTAAGCCATTAAAGATTATTGACATCATTTGCACAAAACAGCTTACATAATGATACTGCTTAAACCACAGTGGTTTCTGATTAAAGGTAAATTTTATCAAATCTTCAATCATAAAAGTTCCAATTATTAACAAACTATTTCAATAATGAATTTAAAGTAATTACATGTTTATTGAGATAAAGCGAAACACCGTACATACATTTCTCATTTATATCATTTTTACATTTACGGGTCTTTTCATCTCTGTCTCGATTGATTTATATCAATATTAATAGTAAAGTATTTCATTCGCATTTAGATTACTGCGTCTGTGTTCCCTTGATTTATCCACCGAAATTTCTATTTGTATTTAAAAGAGTTCCTTTTAGTAGCACAAAGTTCATAACATTCTTTCACTAACATATAGAAGTTGAACATTAGCATATGAACGGAAAATGAAAGATGTGGAATATATCAAAATGGACAGCAGCTCACATCCATCTGAATAGAGTGCTTTTAGGTTTAGAATAAATAATGCAGCCTTTGACCAGACAGGTTTTCAGGTATAAGACGCTTCATTTCTGTATTGTTTTGATAAAATATTTCAATAACACACTTTTTTTTCAATAACACATTATTTGGCCTCTTAGTGTTTCACACCTTATGCACTTAGTACTTTACACTCTTAATAGCTCAGAATTGAACAGTATATCAAATGACACTTCAAGACTTTTTCATAAAGAAAAATTAAAAGCTTCATCTGTGTTAAAATATTCCTTATAATTCAATATTAGCAGATGAAGTGAAGGTATGAACATTCTCTTTTTTGTCCTGAGTATTATATATATTGAACTCTTGTGAGTTTAAGAATGAAATATTATAACTTTTTTTAAACACACAGACAATGTTTTAAACAAACTAAAAGCAGAACGATGAAATTAAATTTTCATGATAATAGCAGTATAACATTGGCATTAAAATGATGTGAATAATATAGATGTACCACATTCTTAAACTGAAATTTCTACTATACATTCGTACATATACTATACATGATATTTAATTTATACCTTTTTTATCATATTTTGGGAAATTCAGTTGCATAAAAATACATGATTAGAAACTGAACTCAGCCTAGTTACATACTTTTTTAATGAATCAAGAAGTTTTTGTAAACTCTACCCTCAATTAATATAGAGAATTGAGCACAGAACTAGGGCAATATGAATCAACTGTTATCACTTAATTTACAAGAAATTAACAAGTCTTCAATAACGTATCATAGTTGGAAATGTAATCATAATTTTGACTTTGGATCTGCAAAAATTATCCAAAACGCTTCTTCCGTTGGTGAATTGGATTTTCTCGAGGCTTTTCATATTCACAAAGATTTAGCAAGTTTAGTGAACGATTTTAAGTCTAATCCAGTCCTTCCTAGCGCTTTTAAAATTCTATTAACATAATTCTTGGTGATTATTTTTACCGATAGATGGCGTTGCCTCCTCGCGCGTGGTTCTACCGGAGAGTATAAAAAGCCGTTACTGAGGTTTCTTTCCCTTTCTAGATATTTTGTTCTCCTCATGAGGAGGGACCTGTAGCTGCCCTCGAAATCAATTGAGTGTTTTTAGTAAATGTACGCCAAATACAAGGTTGTTTCAGCGAATTTGATTGTCACATTGGCATGTTTCTCTTCTATTGTTACAAGAAATTACCGGAAACTTTTAAGATTTTGTATTGATAGATTTGCATTCTCAACTACGTGAAATAAGTTATAATTCTACGTTTTTATATTCTCATATGCCTATGGATTATGAAGTATGCGAAATATGTATATGAAAAGTGGTATAAATTAAACTACAGATGTACCAAGCAAGGAATGAAACAAATGTTCTAAGCTTCAATAGAATGAAAAACGCATAAATTAAAAAACAGAAGAAAATTTCCTCTTTCATCAAAGACCCGAAAATACAAGACCCCAGTAACTTTTGATTTCCGGCAGTTCGTCCCTTGTTTTGATCCCCGCTAGCTGAATAGATTGAACGCTGTGATTTGCTACATTTTCTCCTCATGTAATGGGAATATGAGCTAGTTTCCTCTTGAAAGTCTTCCACAAAGCCTAAAACTCTACTACTTAAACTATTCTTAAATATGCCTGGTTAAATTGTACTTCTCGCGAAGTTACTGCTTCACTGTCGGCGAGATATTTCTCTAATAGCAATCAATGTTGTCCCAATTATTGACTTAAATTCCTAAAACTTTTGTTTTTCCATTTCTGGTGCATTATAACTGAAGCTAAAATGAATAACTAAAACTGTCGATTACTTCCCGACAGTAGTGTTAAACACTTAGGCATCCTACTTCGATTTAGTACTTGTAATCCTTCAAAGTTCCTTGAATGCAAAACTTAGTTGTTTCCTCATTAATGACCACAAAAGTACCAACTAACCTCAAATGTCAAAACTGGATTAGGTTTGGTTTATAATCAATCGCTGAGCAATATTCGCAACATGGCGGCATTCAACCCGCAGGTCATGAGTTGCAGTTTATCTGATTAAGTTTTTAATTATTTTTTGCTAGCTTTAATTTGCGTAATCTATGCTCTGAACGAACATACATGACGTCAATTAATTAAATATAAAATAGTTTAATTAAGGTTAACTGTTAAGTTAAATTTAGAACATTGTCACAAGACTTCCAGCTAGTCTTCCACAGCTTTTAAGACACTGAGTTATATGAATATTTCATAGATAACGATCTTTTACAATCTTTGGTATAAAACATTTCTGTGATTTCAGAGACACTGTGTGGTTGCTGTCGTAACTGGTACCTAAACTCCTGCACACTTTACTAGACAGAAAGTTATTGCTACCTCTTAAATACTCACAAACAACTTAAGACGGTTTAAATTAACCTTTTTGTTTTAATCTTAACATAAAGTCAGAACTTATGCTACAGATGAAATCACCACTTGTGGCTATTTAACTGCGTTAATAAGATACAATTAAATTCAACGTTGATAAAGTAGTCTAACATTAGATACATATGTAATAGAATAAGCTGGATCGAGATGTATTTTACTGGCGTACAATTTAAAACATCAGCCAGCGACACTTGGAAAGCCGAATATCAATTTCAACTGAGATGGCGAGGAATATAATAGTGGGATAAGATTGCTAGAAGCTCTCTCAAGTAAGATCCAAAACCACCAGTTGGAAATACACTCAAAGCTAATTTACATTCTGGTGAGGAATATGGTAAGATAAGTTTTAGCAAAGATCAAAATCATAAAAGCCGGTTAATTAACCTAGGATACTCTACGATATAATGTCCGTGCATGTATTCCTTCTTTATATCAGTTTTTCGATTAATACATCATCAGGAATGGCGAAAGAAAGTCAAGGACTTTCTTTTCGCCATCGACAGAACAGCATGTCCACGGGTTAAGTGCTATTCAGCCTGTTGGATTCCGTCGATGGAATTTTAAAAAAATCTGAAAGCTTTTTGATTTTATATTACTCCCCAAAGGGCGTTTTTTTACTGAAGATTCAAAACGGTATTTGAAAAGTGATACAGACGTTCAAAGTCATTCGACAGAAAATACCGTTAGACATTGTAACGTCTTTGCGTTGCTACACTCCCAACATAATAACAATAAGAAATGTAAAGAAACCTTGCACATAAAATATCCGTGCTTGAAGATGCACGTGATGTTAATGTTAATGGAACGCTTTGAAATCGTTGAGTTTGTTAATCAAAAATGCGTTAAAGTTTTACAATATATGAAATATATAACAAAACAAAGTCCAGATTGCAAATATGGGTTTCCAGATTCCCATATTCGAGTGGAGGATTACGTTATTCAGAATTTGATGTCTCTAAGTACCCCTGTTTTTTCACAGTTCGAGAAACATACATACATTCATGCATATTATTCATTATTTAATTTCTTTAAATATAACGCAGGGCTCTAATTTTTGATGGCAATCAAAATTTGATGTCCGTAGGTACCATTGTTGTTTTTTTCACAGTGTGAGAAACATACATATATTTAATTTGTTTAAATATAATGCAGGGCTCTAATATTTGGTGGCAACAATTTGAAAAGTGACTCATACTTTTATAGGGAACCAATGCAAAATGCCAAAACGAAATTAATAGCCCTTTTAGGCAAATTGCACCTTTAGGCTAAAAAAGAAGCATAGTGCTTTGTCCTCCGGTAATTGACTGAGGAATCTGAAAGAAGGACTAGAACATGGAAAGAATCGTGTATAGTGGGGAATGTTGAGACTTAGAGGAAAATGCTGATGACCACTTAGACTCTAGGCCTGTAGAGCTTATTTAAAAAATTCCAATTCGTGTGGATTTAAAAAATTCCAATTCGTGCTATTCGAATATCAATTCCAGTTCTGAGTTTGTTATTGCTGTACGTCTGTTATGTATTTTTCGACGGCATCACCAATTTATTTATGCTTTATTTTAGCTTTTCAGTGTAAAATGTTTACAATACAGTAAATAAAAAGTCATTTAGTAATTTTAAATGGAATCTAATTTAGAACTGAAAAGTGTTTACTACAGATATCATACGTTTGGACAGGGAAAGAAATAAAATATAAAATTAATAACTGAGTTCTTGGATGCTGAAATATAATTTGAAAACAGGATGAATAACTTATGCTTGATACTATCCAAAACCGAAAAATTCCACTTTTACGTAGGAGCAAGCAAAACTGTTGAATCAAATCAGAATCAGAATTTTTTTATTTATTCGGTTTATAATCATCTTATTTCTCTTATTAAATTAATGGCCTAAGTTTTAGAGGGTTTATTAAGGTGTAAACAAATAAATCCTCTAAGAACAATTATTTGCTTTCTTCCCCTAATGTTATAAGTTTTATTGGAAAAATATTCTTTGTTTCTATGAATACATTTTTTTAAATCTTCCTATTAGATTTAACGAAGTTCTAACATCATAATGGTAAGCTTAAAACAATCTCTACATTCATAAAGTATTAATTTCAGTAACAAAGAATGAATAAATTCTTATAGCATAATTAACAACTATTGAATTCTCTTCGTAAATTACAGACTATAAGAATTTTGGTCTCTTTTAAAGACTGCAAAACCTCGTGATAGCATGCTTTAAATTGTGTTACTAATAACCTGTTAGCAAACAGACTTTTATTTATGTATTCATTTAGTGCTTACTTTTGTCGATATCGAGAGACAGCCGAAATAATAAATTTAAACTGAAAGTTGTATTGTATCCATTGTATCCTAACGCTGTTAAGGTTCCAGCCAGCTTACGTCTTCCTAACATATCTAGTTGTATTCTTCACCACTTTTCAGTCTGTAAATGTCGGTCTAAATATAAGAAGATGAGAAAGTAGAACTGACAGACTATGATTAATTTTAAATACCTATGACCAAGCTTCTTTTGTTTTATTTGCCGCTGCTATTATCTGCGAATTTATAGCTGCCGTTCATTGAACAAAGGCACAAACTGCATCAAAATAGTTGATTTCAAATAAGTTAATCATTCTAAATTATTTGTCGTTTGTAAATTTAACCAGTTACGGCAAAGCATACAAGGCTATCTCCCTAAAAGAAAAAATCTGATGTATATGTTACTGTGAAAGACCGAAATTGGAGAATGTCGACTTTCACCGGAGAATGTCAACATTCACCAAATACGTCGGTGAAAGATCGAATATAACATTGCATTCTTGTACATTCGGACCCTCACCGGTGTATGTCGACGATCACAGATATGCTCTGGTGTAGGCCGAAAAGAGAGGCGACTGGCTGTTTCCCATAAAAGCAGTTGTAAAAGCGAGGACCTCTTGTGCGATTCAAAGTCTCATAATAGTTTAAGTTGTTGCGATTAATCAGATTTGAATCAAATAATTTAGTTAAGTTTTTTATTACTATTATTTTATTTTCTCATTTAGAACGTATTGTATAATTAAGTTTTTAACTTCTATTATTTTCATTTCTCATTTTGAATGTACTGCGTGTTTTAAGTCCTTATGTTATTAAAATCTTATTTTAAATCTGAAGTGCATTTTTTCGCGATTGAATTACGGAGAAGAAAATATAATATTATTATATGTTGAACATTCACCATTAGTACATGGTGAATGTCGATATTCACCGGTGAAAGTCAGAAATAAGGGTATTTAGTAAATATTTCGGACATACACCAAGCGACTATGCGAATGTTGACATTCACCGGTGAATGTCGACATTCTCTAGATTTCGGTGTTTCAAACGAAATATTAGATTTTACGCAACGAAATATTTTTCAACGAAATATTAAATTTTACGCAATTTTCCTGCATTTCATTTAAACATATTGAATTAACAGTTAACGAATTTTGAATTATTTACTTCGTTGATAGCGCATAAACCACAATAGAATAAATGCACTCTTTAAAGTTCAATTTATTTATTTACCATAACCACACTTCGGCGCTTGGTTCACTTAACAGCGTTACATCTCATTCATTCTATAACTCAGAGTGAACAAGAAGAATTACCACAAGTTCTATTCAAATACTATAATAAATCGAAAACGGTGTATAAAAGAAATTAAACAAATGGAAAAGAAACAGTTTTTCATAGACAATTCAGCGTCGTTTACCTAATGCTCATGCGCTACTAATTAATTCAGTTCTCACTTCGCTATAAGGCAAAAAGACATAAAAATTCAAAATATTTTCATTAAAAATTGAAAGACATAGAGAAATATAAAAGTACAGTTAAAACAATAAAAAACAATTTTTATAATTAAAATTGTAATTTGTACTCAAAAACCAGCTAATAACTTAAATCATAATTCCAGAATGAATCGAGCATAAATTAATTCGCAATAATAAAAGACGTTACTTTGTTGGTGCGAAGCTTAGTTTCTCTAGATGGGCAACAAATCCACTATTATGCTAAGATTCAAATGTAAACAAATATGACCGCTATCATAACCAAAAATTAGGCTTAGCCGCACTTAAGAAACTTTTAAATTGTTGTTAATTCCACAATTGCTTCATGGAGGTTAACTAACGGCATAAAAATCTTAACGGAAAGATAAGAACAACGTAGTTCAATCATTTTTAAAGCAAAAAATGCACAATTTACAAACTTATAAAAATAAAGTAACTGAGCTCACTGAGCCGAGTAACAGAGTGGATATATATACATATATTTATATACTTTTGGCGCAGCCGATTGCAACCGAAATGTGAGGTGCACATCTATATGTTATAGCAGTCCTGTATACAAAATTTCAATGTTCTGAGGCTACTCGTTTTTGAGTTATGCGAGATGCATACATACATAAGTACGTACGTACGCACTGGCGCCACTAAAAATATCTTCAGAATAAATTGTAAATCAGTTTTATAATTTTTTTGGAGTAAAAGAGTTCTTTATTCTGTTCTTACGTACGAATGCCATTCCAAAATATCGTTAAATTGCATTCGACAGCAGTCAAAATAGATATTTTCGTTGAAATATGATGCAAGAAATTTTTCGCGATTACAATACTTCTTTTTACTTCGTACAAGAAAGTAAAAAGTGGGACCTTGCGATAGAATTTATAAAGAAAACTGGCTCTTATTTACGTTACAATGCGCGGAATCAAGAAACGACCCATGAAACCAGCCTTTTCACTCGAATTCGAGTTCGAATCTACTAACCAGTGTTTAACATATTTATCTTTACAGCCAAGGGTGGAATTTCGAAAACAATGTAGACTTTCCCTCCAATTTAATTAAACTCCGTATGTTATTATATATACATCTGCTATCCTTTAGATTAAATTAATTTATTTTCCTACTCCTTTATA
>KK113615.1:29949-82718 GCA_000611955.2 Stegodyphus mimosarum | reverse complement strand
ATCACTATGTATTTCCAAGCTTATACGTATTAAGGAATGTAAAATCTTTTGTTATTCTTGCACATTTCTCTCAATACTTTAAAATAATAATTTCAATTAATGCAAAAATCAGCTTATTATACTTCAACGAACTATATTGCTTTCAATTAATAGATCACTTGCATAAAATATGTTAAGTTTCATTTAACAAGTACTTAATCCTGATATGGTAAAATAAAATCTGTAAACACAATCATGCTTTTAAAATTAAAGAACAAGAAGAGCAGGAGAACGTATGATCCTGAAGTTCAGAGAAGCAAGCGCCACTACTTCATTACAGGTAGTGAGAGTAAGTGCACTGATTAATAGTAGTAGAATGAAAATGGAGAACATTTAAATTCTGTATTACGTGTATGGGAAAAAATGTCAAACTGCCATTATGTAATTATATTAATTGTTACAAAAGAAGAGTATTAGCTGGGTGCGCGTGATTTTCTTGTCGTCATGGTTCATGGTTTTGAAATGATACTGTAGGGCGTTGATGGTGTTTATTAGTGTAGTAAATATTAAGAGCTTTTTTCGAAATGAATTTTGCGATGGTTTCGATTTTCAAATCGGTATGTATATCAGAAGAATGGCACGAATTCAGAGGCAGAGCTTCGAAAATGTTACTACTACGCGAAACATAATATTTCTGATTTATCTTAGGCTCTTCTTTCGTGTACGCGATTCTCAAGGCAGTGCCGTTTTGACACGGCTAAAAATCTTTCCCACACGCAGCACATTTTAGAAAGTATACGTATATTATTGGAAAGAAAAAGGTGTAATAAGTTAATCTATTAAAAAACATGCGTATATTTTCGGAGCTATACTGCCTATATAGTTTGTCTTCAAAAATTAATCAGTCTCTCATTTAAAAAAAAATCATAAATAAAATCTGAAAAGTTTCAGATTAAAATACATTTAATTTGCAGTTATTGAATTCACATTTTATGAACATTCGCAGTTCATATTGATTACTAGCCACTACCAATTTTTGCTATATTACTAACTGAAGTGCCAGACGTTGTCCGGGCTTTACGCAGAGGGAAGGGGCTTCATTTAGGGGGATGGGGACAGTTGTTTCGAAGTCTCAGATACATAGTGGTTTTCCTCTTATTTTGGCTTAAGGTAAATTGGGTTAAATTTCACCAAGCTCATATAAAACTGTAGATTTTATTTAGGTATAAAACAAATATTACTTTTACGCAACTTTTATCTCTAAACTTGGGGTTAGAAAATGTTTTTCTTTTATCCGTAAACGAACAAACTAGCAAACAACTGTGTGGGGAGTATTCCTAGTGACTCGAATATTTAAAACTTCTCTCCTGTAAAAACACAGCTTGCTTCGTATTCATTACGGGGTGAAAAAGTGACAAAGTTGCTGAGAAGCATTTAATGGATAATCTAGAATTTCCGATAAACAGTGCGCGCGCGTTAGAGATAAAAAAAATTTTTTTTTCGTACAGTGTTGCTATTGCTTGCTTTGGAATCCTTGAGTTCGTTAATCAAAAAATTTTTTAAAGTTTTATAAAATATGAAATATGTAATAAAACAAATTCGAAATAAAAAAATTCGGACTTCCAGGTGTCCAATTTCGGGTGGAGGATTACGTTATTCAAAATTTGGTGGCTCTAGGAACCGTCGTTTTTTCACAACGGAAGAAACATGCATACATTTATGCACACCGTTTATTATTTAATTTCTATAATACAGGGGATAATACTTGGTGGTAACAGTTTAAAAAGTGATTTGTAGTTTATAGTGAAACCCCATAAAATGTCGTTTTTAGACTTATAGCCCTTTTGTGCTACATCTCCTTTGGGCTAAAATAGTTATGCCAACACTTAACACTGCGTCATTAATTCTAAACATTTGCTACTATATTGCTTTTAAAATTTTTATAACTTTTTCTTTAACTTTATAACTGTTGAATTATACAATGGGTAAGTGAAAAGAGAATGACTGTTAATAATGAAGCTAAAAATACAAAAAAAAAAACGTGGATTAGCAGGAGTGAATGCAACAGGAGCCTGGTGGACTGCGAGCTCAGCGTAAAAAAACTTAACAAATTCTTTTGGGCAATTGTTAAAATCTGAATCAAATCCGAACACCTTTCAGAGTTTTTCCTTTTCTCTTTATTTAATTTCATTAGAAAATAATGCATTCTCCCTTTTAACTTTGCAAACGTTTCATAAAATAATTCTAAAAACATTTGTTTATAGTAGTAATAAAATAGATGACATCCGTAAAGAAATAAAATAAAAAATAATTTCTTCGGAATTTTATTTGAGCGTTCATTTTTTAATGTTTTGTTAATTACCTAGTAAGAATTTATGACATCTAAATGCGTGAAACAGTTATTAAACAAATTACAACGAATTACTATTTTGAAAATTTCTGGTTTCGTCGTTGCTCGTTTGTATTTATAAGTCCTTTGTTTGCAGTTTATCATGTTAACATCTTTATTGCAGCTTATCTCAGGAAAATTTCACCTCGCGTTGTTTAATAAAACCCAGTAATGTGCACATTATTCGAAAGCCGCCTTTTCTCACCTTCTCCAATGTATTCAACGTCACGTTCAAATTACCTGCATATAAACACTAGGCCGGAGAGGAAATATACCTTTATTCCTCAATTTACTGTACAATGTGTGTACGTAGACCTTTAATAATGATCAGAAAGCTCCGACAAAATCATGGTACCACATTTTAACAGTTCCTTTCAGATCTTTAACCTTTTGCTCCTATCATATTCTAGTTTCAGATGGAAGATTAAACCAAATCACAAAGCATATGATATTTCATTAATTATTTAAGATATTTCATTAATTATAAGAGTGTTTTGTTCGTCAGGGTAATAAAGAGAATTATTCAAGACAATTTGATTTGGCAAATGTTATTAATGTTTATAGATTTTTAAGTAATAAAAACAGCTAATAAAGACGTTCTATTGCCAAATTTTATGTGATTCTGCTATTAAATTTCTCTTTAACTCTCCTATTTAAGCTCTGCCATTTATATTAAAGTTAAATGTTAGTACGTTACACAATTTTATAGCAATATATAGACTTTATACATACATACATACGCAACATGTTACGTTTGAATGCCGTTTTGAATCTGTTTCTGATAAAGGAAATTAGAATAAATGAAGTAAGCACCCCCGTATATACCGTGCAATGAAAATGAAGCTCACGGTATGACTTATCATGGCTACTGCCATAGGCAAGCTTCAAGCTGGTTTGTTTATATTCTAATCGGTCTTGCCTACATATCCCCCCGGAAGTCGACGCAGAGTACTATGCGAAGCTACTGTCTAGGATCTGTACCTAGGCAGTCTCGGCCACGGGGGTATAAAATTTATGAACTTGGCAGTTCCCGATGGTTCGTGGGGTAAGTCTATACTTGCTCCTCATGGGCCGGAGAGTTTTAGTCCCCTTCACCAGGGTATTGGTAGCCAAATAGCAAACTGGACCATTGAGAGTCTGGTCACTGCTGTCCTTGGTATTCCATGTAAAGCCTAAGGAGAGGGGTATCCCGTGTAGTGCTGGCAGGTAGCCTCAATCAACGGCCAGTCATCGCTCCAAGTTGTTATCGCCCATCCCACCGTGGTCTCGGTCCGGCCGAGGCGGTGGTCTTGACTGGTCCATGTTTAGCGGTGGATCGGCTAAACGTTGAGCGTTTAGCAGACCGAGGCTGATAAAATTGTTGGTGTCTCGAGGATGTGGGACCTTGGGGCCAGCAGGTGTGCAAGGTCATTGCTAGACGGGTGACGTTTATCCCCGAGTGTTCTTAAATGAACGGACGGTGGTATAAATGTAATTAGTTAGTGGCCTACATATTAGCTTTGATCAGTGAAATGTTTATAAGTTTCCTCTTCCAATTTTAATACTTAACATAAATGATTTTCTACTTAGTACAAAGAAAAATAAAAAGGATTACAAATAGCTATTTCAAATTCAATAAAATCTAGGTACACTGTGAAAAGAAAGAAAAAGCGGCAGTTCTATATCTCCCGTTCTACTGGGCCGATTGACGATATTCAAATTGCTGTCTTCATGTCTCGAAAGCGCGACTTAGGATATGTATTAGATTTATAGCATTGTTCAAATATAGGTATTTTGACACAAAATCAGACATTTTCTGAAATGATATATTAGTTTTTTTTCCATATTTCGATTCTACGACGACTCAAATTAGGCCAAACTGCAAGTTTTGTAAAAAAACGCACGAATAGTTTTTAAAAAATTAGCTCTCAAAATTTTAGCTCCTCAATGTTAATTCAGTTTGGTATGTATGTGTTAATACCTCTGTTTGTATGAAACTTATTTGATTCCTTCCTACACAGTTCGAACTTTAGGTTCATTCCAAATACAATTCACCCACTTTTTACAACTTATTTTTAAAATTTGTATTTTTAAATAATTTTTATAAATTTTGAATTATAACCTATAACATTTATATAGTTATCTTAAAGTAGGTATATTTCTAAGCATACCCGCAAAAAATTAGAACTTTTTATTCAAAATTTTAGACGATATACCTGAATTTATATATTGGCGCGTTTTAAAATTTGGCATATTTTTGAAAGCGATAATAACAAAAACGTGGTTTACGCACTTTGTTAAAATTATTTGAAAGTTGGAACGATGTGACTCTTTTTTCCTCTCATCCACGATGTAAAAAGGTAGGAACGATGTGACTTTTTTTCCGCCCTGCACAATGGAAGGGAAAGGGAAATAGGTTACCATAAGAAGTTCAGGAAGGGAATTATTCTTGGCTCAAACTGAAAAAAATACGCCAAGTTACATTTTTGAATTTTTGCCTAAATTTCGCACCAAATTTTACAAAAATTTAATATTTAGGCATAATTTGAATCGTGGAATCGAAATATGAAAGAAAAATTATTATGTTGTTTCAGAAAATGTCCCATTTTGTGTCAAAATACTTATATTAGATCACAGCTATACATAAATCTAATATATATCGTAAGTCGCGCTTTCGAGATATGGAAAGCGCAATCTGAATTTCGTCAATCGGTCCAGTAGAGCGGGAGATATAGAACTGTCCCCTTTTTTTGCGCAGTATGTAAATAATGTGTAAATGAAAAATGTGTAAATGGTAACTAAATGACATAGTAAAACCTAGAACGGCAGTAGAAGTTTCAAAGGTATTTTAAACAAATTAGGCCTAAAGACAATTTTCTGAGCCTGCGGATGTTGATATTCGCTCTCACAGCCATTGTACTTTTATTTAACAATATGCTTCGTAGTCTTATGTGTACGCTGCATGGTTGCCATGATATGTCGTGACGTCACGTCATTCACATTTCCTTGGCTTCATTTTTTGTGACGTCATGCTCACTACATCTATTCTAACCTCTTTGTTTGTTTCTGATAATACTGAAGATGTTTGCATGTAGTCATGAAATCTTTAAACTAAGTTCAAAATGTCATTATTGATGGAAATTATTTTTAATCCTGTTAATTACGTAATTCCTGAGAAACCATGAAGCAATAGTGAAAAGTCTGAGGACATTGTTATGGAGGAACTGCAGTTGAGTTTTATGATTTTTCACGGTAGCTGTCCGCTTGAGAGCAGTGTAACCCAAAATTGTTTTTATTGGTGTTAAATAAGTGGTTTCTGAATAGCGATATTCTGATTAGAGTTGTAGCCTTTCAGTGAATAAACACATATAATCGTTTTAAATTTTAGTAGTAATAGATAATATGCCTTTCGAATGGAGATTTTCATCTAGAAATAGTTGATCATTTCTTTCATTCTTTAATCTTCTATTTCTCATTCTTTTCTCCTAAATATTTAAGCTATTAATAGAAACATTTTATCAGTTGGTTAATCACAGCTGTCATTAAATAATTTACATTACTTACTGGCAATATTCAGCTTTCCCATTTGACACTATCTTTGCAGAGATTAAAGAACAACACCGTTTCCTTATTTGCGGTTAAAAAGATTCTTTTCTGATACTAAATTGGAATCTAAATTCTGCTACAGAGGCTGTTCGCACATTTTGTACGATGTATATTACATTCACAAAACTAAATTACATAAAATTCTTGTGTTTTAAATGTTCTATTCGGCATCCCTTATTCTGAACTATCTTTCGACACCGCAATTTCCAGGATAATAATGCCTTTTGAAGTGTCAGAAGAGCTATTCTATCCCATTCCCCCAGAACAGCTTTCCAGAGTCCTGTTAGGGTTTGGGGACAACGTTTGGATAACGCAGTTTTTAAAAGTCCGAAAGCACAAAAATCCGTAGGTGACACATCGGGAGATTTAGTAGGGATATCAGTGAAGGGTATGGCCTTGATACCAGTTTTTTTTCCATTTCTTTTAAGAAATTTACAGCGGATTTTGATGTGTGACCGCTAGCTTTGTCCTGATGGAGTCTCACAGATGGATGGCACTGTGGGTAAAGCGATGGTATTTAATTCAGAACAATTGGCGATAAAATATGTTCCTGATAGTATTTGGAGTTAATCTTGACATTTTTTTGCACTCTCTTTATTTTTAACTTTCCATTATAAGAAACACCAGCAACAATCATGAATCCCTTAGAAAAACTTTCTTTCGATTCTTTGAACCATGTACTTAAATTTTTTTCTCCCCTTTTATGATAATAAATGGCTCTTTTTTTGTTACAATCATTTAAATACACCCATGCTTCATCTATTGTAACAATTGTTTTCCATTTTTCTTCGGATAAGTGTTTCTCATATACAATTCTGCAGCGTGTCCTGCGTTGAGTGATATGCTTTGGAAGAAGACGATGCACATTGCGTTTTTTCGCTTTCTTAAGATTTAAATCGACGTTTATCATTTTGTTAACAGTGGACACCGAGCATTTTAATGATTTTGCAACTGTCCTTTGACTAGGGGGATTTTCTTTTAACATTAAACGACGTACCTTTGCAATAGTCGAAGATGTCCGTTTTTTCCTTGGATACTTGTTTGGAATTTTTGTCCCACTTGAGGCTCCACTTTGACGTTTTGTTTTCCTTTCTTGTTGATGATATTACCTATCGACGCTTTAGGTATCACAAAACCACGACTCTCACATCGTTTTTGGATAACGGAGTATGCATATTTCTCTTCGGAAAGAGCGTCAATGTAGCCTTCGAACCACTGCTTTGTTAAATTCGCCATTTTGAATAAAAACAAAACTTTCAAGCCACAGACGTTAATTTTGACTTTTAAAAACATAGTACAATTGCAATTACTTTTTTTGCAGCAAACGACTTTTTATTACCGCTTACCAAAATCGTCTAAAAATGTGCGAACAACCTCTGTATAACTATTTTTATCTACATTTATTATGAGTTTTATAAACCATTCTCAAATGCGTTTTAGAAATATTTAATTTATTTTTCAATGTTTAAATGAAAGCAGAGTATTTTTTAAAGCAAGAGTAATATTTGCATTCTGTTAAATATTGTGTTCTCATTTGGCCAAATATTTAAACAGAAATGTTAAACTGGCTTTGAAATTTTAAAAAACAGTTTTGGAATGCAAGTTTCCACAAGCTGAATTTTTACATTTCGGTATACATTTAACAGCAGAATTTAAGAACCCTGTTGTTAAATAGCATCTTTCTGAAAACAATTTCAAATTTTAAAACGCTTATGCTTTAAATTGACATTTTTAGACTAAATTAATTTTACATCATATCGGTTAAAATATGCATTTTATCTAAGAGTTATAATTCCCTGAATTAATATTTCAGTCTAATTCAGACTAAAGTTTCCATCACCCTAATAATCATGTACTTTACAACTTTGCCAAGTAGTTTAATAACCATATGTCATTTACTTCGTTACTTGAAAAATGAAGAGAGAAAGTATGTTTAAAATAATTTTAATATTTTTGCGATATTTCTAAAAAAATTATATTTTGTTGTCAATGTTTTGCCATTAAGTTCTCTAATTGAGGAAAATTTTAGTTAAATTATTGATCAATGAAAAGATTTTCAGAATTGCTCCTAACTATTTCGAGATGGAAAATATGCTTTGCTTCAAACGTTCAGCTCGAAATCGATTCGGTTAGTCGAAATTACTTTTCAAATAATAAAAATTCTCAAAATCGTGACTTTAAAATTTATATTCCAAAGAAATTATGTATCATGGTATAAAAAATACTATGATTTTTCTGTAAAATTATGATTTATTTAATTTATCACCCACGAGTGAAAGTAAAATGCTTATAATAGTTAAGAATCAAATTTTATCTCCCCTTTTAAATCTAATTAGAACAATGTTAGAAGAAAAATAAAAAAGGTCAAATATTTCTGTACTTATTAGTACGACATATGATGTTAGAAACAGAGTTCGCTAATAGAGATGAAGCTGCAAATTTTCATAAAATTATTAATAGTACATATGTATATTTATTAGGACTTTTGATGAAGAGACATAAAAAAGGAGCAATGCCCTCGCCTGGACCTCTCGAATACGCGCCGAGTATGCTACCGTTACACCACGAAGGCATGCAGAAAAGAGGGTGAAAATACAGTAGAGTCCCGCAAACTCCCCATTATGTGGATTGAGAGATTGTTGAGTTTCCGAAAAAATTTTACGGAATAAGGGAGTGGTTTTTCAGAATACTTAATTTTTAACTGTAAATTACTCTAGATAATTGCAGCACAATATTAGACACGGAAAAGTACAGCGTGCAATTAAATTAATGTTGATTTTTATGGTAAGTTCTAGCACACACCAGGAGTCATAAAAAGAACAAATACCATAAGATAATTGAGTAAAAAGCTTACATACAAAAATGAATAAAAATTATTAACAGCTCTTAGTAGAAAAATACTGCGTGATGGTGGATTGTCTCTCCCACTCACTCCGTCGTCCTGAAGCTTTAACCCGTAGGCGACCAAAAAACAAAATGTCCATACCAGATGCACCTTACTCCTCCATGTAACGAAGCGTTCCTTCAGCGGTCTTCAGTCCTTACTTGTAGATCATCATTTTAACTTTTCCGTTGCCTTCAATCTCTTTGTTATCTGATTCATCTTCATTTTTAACCACATTGCCTTTCGCCAGTGCAACTATTTCCATATGTCCTAAAATTTCACAATTTTTATCTTGTTCCACCCATTCTTCAACATCACAATCAGTAACTTCTTCGCAGCCTGGAATTTTCGCAAGTCAAATATTTCCAAATTTTCTGCTTCTCTGCCTTCGTAAAATTTATTTCCTGAATGGTCTAGCAACTCTCTCTAGGAACCAACGAGGTTTATCTGCTCGATTTCGCTCCAAGAATGAGCTATCTATCCAATAACATCCAACATATCTATTTTCTTCAGTTTCTCGATCATATTACATACTTCTTCCATAGCTAGGACAAGACATGAACGAAGTTTACATCTGTACGTTTTATTCAGCACCTCCAAAACGCACTTGTCCATCGGCTCACGCACTGAAGTTACGTTAGGAGGGAGGAACATGGGTTTTATATCTTCATCTCGTAACTGTTCTGCATATGGATGTTATGAGGCATTGTCTAGAATAAGAATCCGCTTCCTTGGTAGATTTTTTTAATTTAAAAACTTTCCCACTAATGGAACGAACTGCTGATGAAACCAATCATTAAATATTGCTTCATTCATCCATGCGTTTGTCTGATTCCGGTACCAAAGAGGAAGATCATAGTTGGTTTCATTCCCATTTACTTTTTTACGTTTTTAAACGCTCGAGGACTTTTTGATTCGCCTGTTAGCGCTTATGGCTTGAGTTGAGCTTATGGCTGCCTTTGCATTTCTTCATGCCAAGATTGTGACTCTCTCCTTGCTTCTTTTGTAGTAGCTAAGTGCTGTTTTTTCTTCCCTGGATGCCAGCGTTTTCGAAGGTAGCATTTGAAACTTCAGACCGCTCACATCACAATTATAAATTAGATCTCCAGATATATCCTCCTTTTCAATTTGTTTCATTACAGCCAAGTACTTTTGTATTTAAGTGAGAGGGAGAAGTCCCGAGGTTACACACAGCACAAGGCTGTAATCTGTAATGAAATTCCCATCGAGGTGTATATGCTATTTAATTCACAATCATATTGACTTTTAAATATTAAATTAAGTAATGTCTTTGACATTTTTATCATTATTATGTTTAGTTAGCCTATTTGCTTGTTTGTTTTGTTAGCCTACTTTAAAATAAGGTATGATTGTGTTACTAGGCAAAGTTGCATATTTTAAACCCATAAGAAGCAAATATCAATTTGCAACCCATGACATGAGAATGTGATTATAGACAAATAGCAATGACGTATTTGCTGGAAACCTTGAAAAGACTGGGAATTAATATATTTTATATATATTATACTTTCGTAATGATTGTGAACTAATTGTATTAAGTTATTACATACAATACTTTCTAGGTAACAAAAGAAATATACTTCTAAACTAACCAAAAGACCACTGAACTGAATTATACTGTAATTTCTTTCAAATTCGAAAGGAATCACGAGCATGAAATAAGAAAACATTAACTGCAAATCAGTAAGAATGTTTTTCTTTATCTTGCCAACAGAACGAATATGCATATGGTTTGAAACTTGACAGCTCTCTGTCATGACAAAATCTCTGTGACTGATAGAGTTATTAAATTTTGATTAACAATTTAATTTAAAGAATAATGTTAGCTTTTTAATTATTTTACTAGAAAACTAATATTAATAATTCTAAAATGAAGCAATTTTTTATTTTGAGGTCTGAAATTTAAAGCCTACTCAATTTAAGATGACTCAAACGCGCGCGTCATGCGCCTATGACGAAATCTGCCGCCACTGTACTCAGATTATGTCGCAGGCACAAACGTTGTGGGCTTCGGCACTTAAGGCGTTTTCTATCACCTACGATATTACGGCTTGGGCTTAAAATCTAACAACGAACTCTACAAGAGTTACTAAAAAAACTAAACTCAGTGGCGCAACAGCCCTAGTTGGCCAAGGCCCTTTTTCTGCTTTTTTGACCTTTTGGGCCCAGAGTACATCAGCATATGCCATGGGCAAGTTGTCAGCTTGTCGCATTACCCCCCCCCGGTGTTTAGTCCCCAAGCGAACTTGGTACTCATTTTACCAACCCACTTAAGGAAGGAAAGGCTGAATCAACCTTGCTCAACCCGGGGACCGAAACCCGTACCTGTCCTGCAGCTGCGCGACGCGCTAGCTACTTCGCCATCGAGCGGTCAGAAGAGTTACTACAAAATCGTAAAAATAAGAATAAACATTTACAAGCTTTCAAGAAATACCATTTTAATATTTTCTGCTGCTAAACTGTCATTAACAAAGCTTAGCAGCATATTATTCATTGGATCTTGAATTCTAATGGGCTACAATTATGGTCACACTGTGTTGCAGGCAGAGATTTTGAGAGCTTTGACACTAAAGAAGTTTTTGTTATCCATGTTTATGTCTTTAAAAAAAACACTAGCTTTTAAGTAAACAATGCAAGCGTGAAACAGTTACTAAAGAACCATAAAAATGAGCTCAGCAAAATAGAATTGGAACAAATGTAGAAACAGCAACAAAAGGTGACTGGAAGTGTCTTCAGAAGGAAACGTGGAGAAGAAAAGATAAACCTAGTTCTTTGATTCGCGAATTTTGTGCAAAATGGATTAAGGTGTTAAGCTTTCGTGTAACGATATCACCCTGATAAAACTTAACATAGCTACAGCACAAGCATTTTTGGGGTTAATGTCATGTCTCAGAAAGGAACATTTTAAAAGGTAGACAACAACCAATTTCACTGTACAAATTTCGAGTGAAACGGATGCCCAATAAGTCTCGAGCAGAGTAGGCCTAAGAAAAAAAAGAATAGATTAAACCAGTGAACCGAAATTTTCCTCTTTATAGTACATTTGCGGCATATGAGTATTTAAAATACAGTTGAGATAAAAGTCCCTGAAGACGTTAGTGGTAAGAGTAGAGAAGTAGAAGATGCTTAGGTTAAAGTAAGAGTTGGTGGTAATGGTAGAGAATTAACAGATACTTCGCAATGTTCTGTTTCAGAATTGGAATACAGATGGACAAACTTATGTCATCGATGAGATGCCAAGACCTTGTCCATACAACGAGGAATGTCTGAACATGATGTGTATGAAGTCACAGCAGAAGATAACTACGTTAACGTTACATTCCTTCACAATTCCGAAATTGCCATCCGTCATTTACTTCAACCACTTGTTTAAAATAAATGAACATTGTATTATTCTAATTTGAAATGTAAATGAAAGATATTATGCTACATGAACTGGCAGTTGTCTTTTTTGACTTTAGATGAACGCGATTTGGGGTTAAACTATTAAAACAATGCCGCCCTTTTCAGTTGCATAAAAAACATTCGTAGAAAACACTAAACCATAAATATCCTCCACACCCTATCGTGAGAAGCTAAAATTCAGAATACTGAAATTGTGATTCATCCTACTTCAGAAATATTCTCAACAGGCGATGTGTTTTGCACTGGGCAGTCTCGAATATTTCACCTTCTAATTCTATTCATGGACTTTGTGAGAAATTAACAGAAGAAGAACGCTTCCATCTAGTTCAAAAGTATCAAAAATTAATTAACCATTCTAAAAAGAATGAGAAGAATAATTAAACGTTCCTAGCAGAAGAAAAAGAAAATGGGTAGGTTCCTTTGTGTCTCCTCAACTGCACCCCCTCCCACTTTCCGGCTGCTCGAAAGAGTTCAATAAACAAAATCTAATTACGGCAAAGACTACGAGAATAAAGCAGAACACCCTTAATCAGAAAGTTGGACCGAGGCCAAAATTCTAAAAACATAGATAACTATGCGATGCAGGAAGTATAAACGAACTGCTGGGTTTTCCCCCCCTCCACCGAAAGCTCGTGGCATTGAAAATAAGATCCTTTTTAAATAATCGGTGAAACAATAATTAATTGACTCGCAAGAATTCTCATATATTTTTTAAAATTGAATCCAAATTTTCAAATTAGTTTTACAATCTTTGAGCTATTTATTTTTTAATTAGATTTGTTTTTAATTTGTCACTGTTACTGGCTTTTATTAATTAGTTTGGTGGTTGGCAGAAGCTAGTTTGTATTTTTTTATTTACGCTCAGTATATCATCAGTGTGATGAATAACATAAAGCTGCATATTGTTATCTAACATATTCCCCTCCCATGAAGAAAGTAATTAGATTTATATTTTATTCTATGCCGCTGCTCTCCCAAGAACTCTGCATTCGTACTTTTTATCTTCTAAAAAAAGAGTTTCTATGCTTTCTCTCTAAATATCATACAATTACGTCTCATCATAACAAGGATGGTAATGCAATAATTAAACCAGCGATATTATGAAAAAGAAAATTCAAATATTCAGTTAAAACGAAGTAATTTGTTTGTTCTCGAGCTATTTAAGATAAAACTTCAGGGACCGCTTTTGCAAATTTCAGTCTAACTATAAGTAAAAACATCAAAGAAAATAAAAGAGTGTAAAATGCAATAAAAGGATTTCGATTATCCGATTCTACACTAATGTCCATAAATTAAGCATAATTCGGAGTCACGCGGAAATCGAACTCTAAAATAAATATATCACCTGCAAAATCACTACACACATCTTCAGGAATCATATGCAAATTTCAGGAAGTAACCAGATGACACCGATGGTACGTCACAATGACGAAAGTGTAAGAGAATGATATATAAGGAATACAGACAAAGAAGTAAAATTGTTTGCAGGCGCTTTATAAGCATATCAGTGCAATAACCGAAGAGTTATGACACAAAGAACGCATTTGGATGATTTTTTACGTGGTAGAATTATCGGCTGTCTGGAATGTGGGCGTACTCAACTGGAAGTATCAGACGAACTTGGAATTGCCCAGAGTGTCATCTCCAGGCTTTGGCAACGATTCCAAGATGATGGTAATGTGAGTAGACGTTACAGCACAGGTCGCCCCAGAGTTACAACGCCGAATGAGGACAGGTATTTGGCAGTTATTGCCAAAAGAAACAGGCGGAGCACAGCCTCAGACTTGTCTCTTCAGCTCTCTTCAGCCACTGGTACAACAATTTCAAGGCAGACCGTGTACAGACGCTTAGGGCAGATTGGTCTATATGCTCGTAGACCTGTCAGATGCGTTCCCCTTACTGCAACTCCCTGTCGCCTGTGGTTAGCCTGGAGTAGAGAGCATACATTGTGGACACCGCAACAGTGGGCTTGTGTGATGTTTTCCGACGAGTCCAGGTTTAGCTTGTAGTCTGATTCTCGCCGGACTTTCATATGGAGAGCTCCATGTACCCGTTACCACCAAGAAAACATCATTGAACGACACCGTTACGGTGGTGCAGGAGTGTTCGTTTGGGGTGGAATTATTCTGGGTTCCACAACTGACCTGCATGTTCAAATTGGAACCATGACAAGCCAAATCTATCGGGACGTCATTCTGGAACAATATGTACGTTTGTTTCGGGGCGCCGTGGGCGCACAGTTTGTGTTTATGGATGACAACGCCCGTCTTCACCGTGAAAACATCGTAAGCGAATGCCTTCAATCGGAGGATATCACCCGTATGGACTGGCCAGCATTCTCACCGGACCTGAATCCAGTTGAGCACGTGTGGGACATGCTTGGCCGACGAGTTGCAGCCCGTCAACCTCATCCTACATGTCTACCGGAACTTCGGAGAGCATTGCTTTTTGAGTGGTGTAATATCCCCCAAGATGAGATTGATAATTTGATACTCAGCATGCCTACACGTTGTACGGACTGTATTGCATCTTCTGAGAGACATATAATGTATTAACAATCATACCAACCATGTAATATTGGTATTTGTAAATAGGTTTTTTTTGTAATTTGCTCCAGGGAGAAAAAAAATCGCTAATTTTTTTAATAATATCAAACAAACATATAGCATCTTTTTTTGCTCTTTACCTTTTGTTTGATAAATAAGCTTTACAAATAAGTCAAATTTGTTTTGCTTCTACTCTTCCTTTGCCTGATTTTGCATTATCCTTAATTTATGGACATGAGTGTAGTTACCCGAAAATACAAATATCTCAACTCCATTTCTAACTAACCGAACTTCTAATCATCCGAAACTCCAGTCATCTTGACTGCGGCTATCAGAATAAATTTCTATACTTTATTAGCCAACAAAAATTCAACTTGTTACTTTATTCATATGTTTTTAGTTTTTCTTTGACTTAAATGCAGGCTTAATTCATAGTTTCGTCACTGATCGTTATTATCAGCAAAGATGCATTGATCGGGATCATCAGCACTGGATGCACTGATGATATAGTTGCGAAGATGCTGAGATTAGAACTCCGTATCTTCGCAACGAAACAAAAAATTCACACGGAATCAAGTACGAAGACCAGGGTGATCCCGCATTAATGAATCATCGCTTAATTTTGGGGGGCCTTATCCACATCTGGGGCGAATTTGATTGAGATATTCTTGCAGATAATCGTTTATTTTCATAACAAATTTTAACTAACTTATTCATGTTCCTTGTGGTAATTATGCGAACTTGGTGAAGGAGGTAATCTTCGTCGTTTTCATTGAATTGTAGCATTGGCTAGTTTTCCAGTATATCCAAGTAAATCTGCCAAATGGTTAGGTCAGATGATTAGATTAACGAAAGCTATCAGCTATCGAGGGCTATCTACCTATGAAGAAGAATGATTTCTTGCATAACTTTCCCACATGGAGCAAATCGCAAAAATCAGCCATGCGGCCAACCAGCTCTTTCGCCTGGACTCAGACCCGGGTCGAACTACTAGTATACAACGGTCTTAACAACTCAGTCTCTGATTGGTCTCGATAAACCTTTTTGAGCATTTGCGAATAAGAAAAAACGAATTAATTTACCGCTATTTCATTATCAAAAAATTTCGTACCGATTGCGTAGCTCATTTGAAATAATTTTTAAAATGTTTCACTCAATTATGAATAGTTCTACGTAACACAAAATGCTATTTTTATATTTTACAAAAGCTTTCGTTATTTTCTTAATGATTAAGTCAATAAGGAAATGAAATATCAGATTTATTTTATCTGAATTGAAATAACAATGGGTATTATTTTACTTAAATAAAAAATAATTTCTTATTCTTTCACTTTAGTATAATTGCAAAAATAAATATAATACCAAGTTATATGTTTCGTTTTAAAATCTACGTAAATAAAAAGATTTATTTTATTTTTTTATGGTAGCTGAAATAGAAATGAATTGCTCTCTTAAAAAGAGTGCATTTTTTAATAAAAATTAAAATAATACTCTTTTAATTCTTTGATCTTCACTAAAATAAACGACAGTAAGAGAAAAATAAAACTGCTGTTGCGAAAAGAAAATTTGCGGGGTTTTCTGCTAATTTTTAATTTTATCTTGCATACTCAATCTCTCTTGGTGCCGTGACAAACTAAAAAACACAATTCTCATAAAAAATATATTGAGTTCATAAAATCAAATCATAGAGACATGTGTTTGTAAACAAATTAATTAATACCTTAAGCTAGATTAAATTTTCATAAATCCTCAACACAGTAAAGTAAGTTTTATCATATCAACTCTTAACTCTTAAGTCCAATGAAATGAAAAATCCTCCCTGGTGTTTTGTTAAACTCAAAATATTAATATTCATGTAAAATGCATTACTGACACAAAGCCATCAACATGCTATCTCTCACTAAACTAACTAATCAGCTTTGCTTCCTGTAAACACATAAATTTCAATACAACCTTAGAGATAGCCGCAAACACTTAAAACACTGAACAGTTCAAAACACCAGGGAGAAATAAATCTCACACACTAAGAAGTCAAAACACCAGTTTGAAGTCAAACCAAACAAAATTAATAAATCTGATCGTATAGTCATAAATAACATTAAATTTCTCCTACGCCCGCAATAAACTACTCAACAAAATTCTAAGAAAATCAGTCCTATCCTTTCACAGTGACAAGCCCCCTATTTTCAAGCTCAAAAACAAGGTAGTAAATCTGTTAACGTTGCGACTCTTCAGACAAATCCTAAATTTTTGTACCCTCATAATTCTATCAAGAATCGGCGCCGCTAAGCTGATCGCCTTTGAACGAGAAAAACACATGTTCGCCCCCGCAACAAAAGGGGACGAAAAATGCAGCTGGCCGCCGACCCTTGACCCTAAAATTCTGCTCCCGTGAGAACGCAAAACTGGCTGTCGCTGTACAAGCTTTTCTGCTAACTTAAAGAAATTTTACCCAAATCAAAAGAAATAATTTAGCAACAGCATAATTTAAAAATTACAACTCAAACATGAACATTAAAATTTTACTATTCACTGTATATCAATAAAATTAATAAGCACTGAAAATGCCGCGCTTGCGTTACGGTAAATACATATTGGGTCTACAAAGAAAAAAAAACCACAAGCCAATTATCCATGTGATCTGTGGTCCTAAGCAGTTCGGATAACTAGAAGTGTACCGTATATTAAAAAAATGCATAGTCTTTAAGATGTCTGAATGAGTAAAACAAAATCACATTTTGTATGTTTATTAATATTAAATATCCTAATAAAGGGGAAAAACTAAAAATCTAAAAGCCTTCAGATTTTACATTACGCCCAAAGCGCCGCTTTTTTAAAGCTTTGTGTGTTGCCTTTATTTATTAAATATCATGTTCTTCGCACTTAAACCACAAAATTCAATTCAACAAAAGTGTCACAAAATAATTAAAATAATTTTAAAATCAGCATATCTTTAGAATTTTCGATACACAGTCTCGCTCGCTGGAGATGAAAAAAAAAATTTTACCGTACAGTGTTGCCATTCCTCGCTTTGAAATATTTGAGTTTGTTAATCAAACATTCTTTAATGTCTAACAAAAAAATGAAACAGATTCCAATAAAAGAAATTCCAAATTAGGCCTTCCAGATGCCCATATTAGGTGGAGGATTACGTTATTCAAAATTTGATGGCTGTAGGTACAGTTGTTTTATTACAATGCGAGAAATATATATAAATTTATGCAGATTCTTTATTATTAATTTCTTTAAATATAATACAGGGCTCTAATATTTGGTGGCAACAGTTAAAAAAGTGAACCGACATTTAAAGTTTTCAAAGTAAAATGCCAGAACGAAATTAATAGCCTTTCTGGGCTAACGCGCTCACAACTTTCAGTTTGCCTTTCTCCCGTTTACGTTTTTGTCTGAAATTTAAATTTCGATCTTGGATAATTGACAGTTGCGATTCAGAACCCACTTTTGAGCTTCAAACTCCCGGCACAGTGGAATCACGGTTTCATTACTCTTCTTGATTAGATTGTAACCTTTCTTCGATGAAAATGATCTTTCCTCGATTTGTTTCTCTCCTGAAGTGCATTAATCGTAAAATCGAGAAATTTATATATATAGTAATAACTTTGTTTTCCCTTCTGATTTCAATTTCATGCCAGAATGCGAATTTAAATGACGGATATGTAAATTTTGAATGAGTTCGAAAATACTATTTAAATAGCAGAATTAAACAGTTCGTAGTAGAAGAGTTAGTTACGAGTAGAGCGGGTTACGCTGAGAAAGAGTTTATTTGTTGTTTTGTTTGGAAGTAGTGTTGTTGTTGTTTCTTATGCTCACTTGCTAGTCAGCCCAAGCCCACAAAATTCCTCGTGCCAACTAACGCTAGTCCTGTCGTTGGCAACAGCCTTGAGCATCTAAAGGTGACAGTGCGATTTGGCTCAGTTCCGCCCCCAATTTCGATGAAGAGCAGCCCGGAGGGACGGTCCGAGGGTCCCCCACCCCTTTCCCCTTCCATCAAAGCACACGAGAGGACTTTCGGCTCCCCGAGTATTTAGAGTGCCGCCATGCCGCATCGACACTATACATTTACAAATATCCATGCCTTCTCCGGTATTCGAATCCGGGCCCTTCGGCACGGCAGTCAGCGTTTGGCAGCAGTCAGTTGGGCGGCGTTTGCAAGTAGTTCTGTAACTAAATATTTGTACTAGCCATTACCTCTATTGATAATTTAGACTCGGAAGCTGAATTACATTGAACAAGGAAAATTAAATTCATTCTGATTGTACGTTCTGTTTTGTGTTTAAGTTACTTAGTCACAAGTGGTGGTTTGCTGTGAGCACCGAGTGTGTGCATGTTCTGTTCAGTTTAGTTAATACAGAAAAGTTGTTATAACCTTCGTCGGCAGTCATCTGTTTTCAAGACATAGCCGGAATTCGCTATCTCGTCTTCAGAAGGGTCCACATTTCATGCTCTCAAGGAACACGACCCTACAGCCTTAAGAAAGTTTATATATATTTTTTTTTAACTTTTTTTCAACTTGTTGAAATTATTTACATGTAAAGCACACGCAATATTTCACAGTTTTTTCTTAAAGCGTTAGTTTTTGCTTTGTGCAAATAGTTTTATCTTCAAAACTCAACACTTGCCATCTTATTTGGACTTCAGAAATTTTATCGTCCACAGAATTACGTCTTTGCTGTGTAACTGTAACGTACTTAGTTTCTTATATTTGTGTAATATTTCATGTATAGTTTTTAGGGTGGAACTCAAAATCATCGCATCCCAACGTTTATTGGAAGCATCTGTTAAGGCACAAAAAGCAAAATCTTTTACTATTTTGAATGACGATGAATTTGATATTTCTTGCCACACTTTCTCTCTGTTTTAAGACTTACGGACTTCATGATTGTTCACAAGTGTTCAAAGTCATTTTTTGTATACCTTAAATTTTCATCATCATAAAAGGAAGTGCGCTTCTGATATTTGAGACTGACAAGCCAATTAAAATTTTAATTTTATATCTGAAGATTAAATTTAGAGACATTAAAAAAATATGGCAGTCAGCGTTCCTTTTGACAGTGATTTCCTTCGATAAAGATATATATATATATATATATAATACGAATCCTGTTCCCATTAGGCAGTAGGCAGCTAAATTTTAGACAACGAAATACTTTTATTTCTGTTATCCGTTTTACTTAAAGGAGAAAATTACCTAGCCAGCGTCGTGACTATATTTTTTTAACTTTTCAAAAAGACAAGTAATGTGTGGAACTCCTATTTTATCGTCGGTTTAACCCTTTTGCTTAACTGTTAAAAGACGCGAGTCTCCGTTTACGTAAATTAGTGCAAATATATTTGTTTCTTTAGGTGAAGCCCTGAAAAAAATTTGCTGACTTTGGTTTTATTGCGCTGTAGAACCGAACCGATAAAAAGAAAGGGAAAATTTAAGTTCAGTTTATCTTTAAGGTATCCGGATGTGATTAATAATTACAAAACAATAAACCTGCAATATAGCTTTACCGTGTTTCTTGTTATTTTTGACTATTCCCAATCAGCAGTTTCATAGACGACAAGATATTTCGTTGCATCTCCAGAAATGACAAATTACCTTGCATTTGATAAGATTTATGCCACGCTACTCCGATATAGTGGCTAGTGTTGTTCGCTGCTATATCGTTGGGCTCGGTTACGAATCTCGCAGACAGCTTGAATATTTGTAAGTATATAGTATTTATGCGGCATAGGGACATTTAAAATACATTGCGAGCTGAAAGTTCTATTGTGTGGTTTGCCGCCTAAGGGAGATTGTATACCCTTAGACCCGTCTCTTCCGAAGAAACTTCCTTCAAAATTGGGACAGAACTAGGAAAAAATATGTACTGTCATCTAGGTGGCTACGGGCCCATGCCAGCGACGGCAATGTTCTGCGCTTTCCGTCTCTATTAAGTCAGCGTAGACTTGTTTTGATGTTACTACCAGGTTAGGTTATTAGTATATGGCAAAACACATGGAAAGTTTCTGCTTAAGAGGAGTGGTGTCCTGGAGGAAATCGGCTCGCTTTCCCGTTGCACAAAGAGAAAACCACGGAAACTAAACCATGCAGCCAGTATATTCCTCTGGATTCGAACTGGGACGAATTACCAATATTCGACCGTCTTTAAACTTGACGTTACCGCCCATTGCAGAATGGCAGGGAAAATGGACTCAGCAAGCATTGTTAGGTACTTTCTCCAATTACAGTACCTTCAAAACAGAAGGACCCAAGGAATACCTTAGGAGACAAACCACACCACACATTCACAGCATGCAAATTCACAGCCTTTTCAACAGTAATGTGGGGATTATCTTCAACCCAGTACACTCAATTATGCCTGTTGACAGTTCCATTCAGTTTAAATTATGTTGCATCCAACCAAATAATGCTACCCATAAATCCCGCTTCATGTATAAACATCTTCTGAACCCATGCACAAAATTCTATCCAACACCGCTCAAGATTTTACAACGCTCGATTTTTTTATGGGCACAGTAAACGATGAGATGCACTTTCGTCAACACGTAACCTTGACGCGTTTGGGATGAGATTCAAGTGATGTGCACAGAAATCCCATTGGATACTTGGCTGCGGAGTATGGAATCAGTCGTGACTCGTACTAAGAAATGTAGAAGGCCACCATTTTGAACATTTACTTTAAACACCATTTATAACATTCAGTTTGACAGAAAGAATATTTGTTTTTCAAACAGGACTATAATGTAACTCTTCCTAGAAACTTAACCTTGTAGGTCGAAAAATCAATTTTTTACGACAGTTCAAAGTGTGTATGCATTTTTCTGAAGCATCCTGTATAAGTAGGAAATATTTTTCTGCAGATAGCAAGATCATCATTTATTCTTCTTGTAGTTCATTCTATTATTCAGGAATGTATATTGAGAAATCAGTTATGAGCCACGCTGCCTGGGAGCCAGAAAAATTCTCAAAACAGCTTTGACTGATTTATTTTAAAAGTTACAAATAATCCTGGCTAAATACTTCTACTTTTCCTACAAGGTTATTTCCTCCAGACCAAATAAATGCAATTTTCAAAATATCATTTGCCGCTCTTCAGTGGTTTGCTGGAAGCAGTCTAACTAAATACCTTTTGGAGCTTCCTGAATAACTTTAATCACCCTCTTTTGTCCGCTTGAGCTTCTTTTCGAGGTTCGGGAAAGAAGGATATCACTAGGAACTAAATCTAGCCTGCAATTTCAAACTCGAATAGCTTCGACACGCTAATTACATTCTCAGAAATTAATTACATTCCCGATAGCTAAATTCTTCCATCTAAGAAGTCCTTAATATTATTTACCAGAAGAAAATGAGAGCTGTCCCGGAGAATTTCCACCAATTTTTGTAAAGATCTGTTCTCACAAATTATCGTCATTGCAGTTCCAATCACTGAGAAGATAACGATTGTACACTAGAACCATTCTGCTTTCCAGATACTTCACCCTTACGAAAATGTCTTTTAGAGCACTGTAAAATGTTAAGTTTCTTTAGAATCATTTAGAATTTGGGTACAAATTTCTATAAACTAAAGTCAGAGATCTTTTGTAGAATTCTATAAAATTTTAACTATGTTAACATTTAACTGAGTTATGTATCCAGATTTTGCAGAAATATGTATAAATATTCTATAGAGATCTATGCATCCATTGTATAAAAATTTACATTGTTTAAGATACAGTTTCTAAAGGTCTCACATATAGAATCTTATGTAATGTGTATAAAATCAACAAAGTAACAACGTTTTACTGAATGTGTAAGATCCAATTTATAGAAATTTAGGTCATAATTCTAAACAATTCTAAAAATGATTCCTTTTTCTAATTTTCTCCAAAAGATCCTACATAATGTTTTGAGTACTCAAAATCATTAAAAAATCGAGAACAAAAGCCTCCGGAACAGATGGTAAATTTTTCCTACAAAACTTTTTTAGTGTTGTTTAGATTTCAAAAATGATTTTAATTTGAATATATTTTGAATAATAATTAAGTTTATTAAATATTTGCAAGAAGTATTTCTCTTATCAAGATGTCCATTAGTAACAATTAATAGCAGTAATTTCAGGAATTAAAATTTTCCAATTAGGAGCATAAACTTAATTTCTTAACTAATTTTATGATTTAAATTTCTTTTATGCTTTATATAAGCAATACTGTGCACGCACAAAATATATATAAATTTAAAAGCTAAAAACTGTTACGCTACAAAAAAAACACAAGCAGTTCCAATAAAAAAAGATTTAATATTAATGAACAAACAATAAATGTTTATTATTGATTTCTTACACCTCATATAGTATATTAAAAACTCAAAATTTGCTCTTATTACAGTTTCAAAACTTTGCTGATTTCTATATATACAGTTTTATAAAGGATTTTATGAAATTTTTTTCTGATTTTGCAAAGCAACATAGCTAAAGACCTCTGATCTGTAAAGGCTTCGTAAAATTGCTAGAGAATTTTATAAAGATGCATTTCTATATAAAATTACTTTTAAAGGACATATTTAAGAACCAGAAAATGCAGTTATCATTTATCTCTAAATGAGTTTAATGTATAAACAATTATTGCTATTAATTAGTAAGCTACAGTTTATAGCATAAAAGCAACCCTATTCATGGCTTTTTCCCTTGTGTTTTAAATGTTTCTTACACAAAATTTTGTACAATAAAATTTCAATGTTAAATTCTACTTAATTAAATTTTACTCATTAATTTAATGATGATATACTAATCTAAGGCTGGATAAAAAAGTCTCAGTGTTAAATAATATATTGTTACGAATTTTGTGTACATATAATTAATTTTAGTAAAATTATGTTTAAAATAATAGTGTCTCTTGTATAATCGAACATGAAAGGCCTCAAAAGTGCAGCTTTACCGGAAAAATAAGGTAACAGGGGCAAGTCTATTTAACAATGTAGTAAATGGCTATGTCGCCAAAATTGCAAGATAAGCCAAGTTGGCAATGGTTTTGGCAATTTCACGAAATTATTTTTTTCATGAAATTTTGGGGAGAAATCGACAAATGTCGGTAAACCTGGCGACCATTTGGCAATATTTTGGTCCGGTAACGGTATAACGGCAATTGATACTTTAATGGAATAACTGTAATTGATCCTTATACATAATTGTAACCGTTTCCCTACCTTAAACGCAACTTTAACCATATAGGGCTTCCAGTATTTCGAGAAAGGGAAGGCACTGGAAATTTCTCAGCGGTCGGGGGAGAACTATATAAAACCGAAGAGAGCATCGGTATTTAGTTTTCAGTTCAGAGTTGAATTCGGAGTACTGAGAGAGCGCTCCGAGCGAGCTTCGCTCTTTATATGCTTTACATTGCGTTTTATTTAACGTTCTTAGTAGTTTTTAATGGTAACCACTGATTGTGCTCAGTCATATTGAGAAGAACTCTAAGAGTACTGTTGCGTACGGGTTCGTAATGGATTGAATGCACAAGTCGACAGTATATCACAGTAGTAATATTTTAAACTACTTAAAACGTTAAATATAACTCAATTCAAAATACAGAGAAAGCTAATCCGATCTCACTGCCAATTCGCTACAAACAATAGCATCACTAAGTAAACAACTCATAAACACTGAATTGAGATGTTTTCCTCCGGCTTTTATGAGCTTTTCAATCATGCACGAGAACATTCTGGTATTTTCCCGATTTTTCTGGATAGCAAAAGACTACAGTTACGAAGTATCTATTTATTAAATGCGCGTGCTCCTGTATTTTAGCTTTTCCGGCGTAGCTTTCTCTTCAAAATAAGTCTTGTGCTGCATTGCACGGGAATATAAAGCAATTTTAATCATAATTCTACTAAAAATAACAAATTAAATACAAATTCCGTAACAGTACTTTTGCGGAAAGTTCCGGAACTGTTAAGTGTTTCTTTTGGAAAAATAAATTTTGTCAAGCTATCATTGTCTCGGTGTGCATTCAAGCCATTACGAAGGCATATGAACGTAACGATATTATTCGTTTAAAACTGAAAAGAAATTATTCATATTCTCTCAATTAATTATTTCCATAAATAACATTTCTTATTCGTTCTGTATCAATATAAAAAATCATCTAATAAAAAGAAAATAATAAACCAGTAACTTTTTTATTAAAATATTAATTACGCTGTATTGAACTGAATAGTTGTTTTTTTCCAATATTAGCTTTACAATTATATAAAAAAAAATTGAAAATAATGAATATGTAATCATCGATACATCATTTCTTTCGAATGAATTTGCTGATAAGTAATTAAAATTATAATTCTGCTTCAACATCCTGTATCGAATTACATTAGGGAAAAAATGCTGTCATCAAAATAGCATTTTCAGAAAAGTGAAAATAGTCATCAGACGTCTTAAAATTTCTGAAGAAATTATCGCTTTATTTCACAGCTACCGAAAAAAAATCATTCTATAAAATAAAATAACTATCATTTGTCCAGTTGTCGACTTGTATAATTAAAATATTAATTTTCTGTCTCAGTCAAATAGAGGAGCTTATATTTTTTAAATGATTTGATAATTATTTCTTTCCTGCCGAAAAATAGCATTTAAGAATCAACAAAAAAACTTTTTAATCTTATTTTCAAATATTTTAATACAGCTAACATAATTTGCATCCAAAATGACATCATACCAGATTTAATTGTTTTATTTGAACAGCTGCCGGCGTGCGTCGTTAGATTAATAATGATGACAGCAAATAAATGACAGTGGATCTTCATAAATATTTATTACACAGACATTCGAAACAAAGTGAAGAATAACACCCTGAAATATCGTTCATAAATATAATACCAATTTACATTCAGTTCTGTGTGTACACATAAATTTAATCTCAGATGAAGTCAGTTTCATTCAAGTCACGTATAAGTAAACATCTATATATCTAATATATAAATAAACTGTAAATTTACTTTCAAGCAGAAATATTTTAAATCGTGACTATTTCGGTTATATAATGTATGAAGAATATAAAGAAGACAGAAGCCTACAATTTATTTGACCAACTTCCAGTTTCTCGTCCCCGCCCCCCTCCCCAAAGACCTAGTTCATCGTACTTCAGAAGGCTTGTGTAGAGAAACTAACTGAATTTCAGGAAAATTATTTCAAACATAAAACTGAACTTAATTTCATGAGATGAAATTCAGCCATATATTACAGAGGCTGTTCGCATATTTTTTAGACGATGTATATTGTATTCACAAAACTAAATTACATAAAATTCTTGTGTTTTAAATGTTCTGTTTGACATTCCTTATTCTGAACTAGCTTTCGACATCGCAATTTCCAGGATAATAATGCCTTTGGAAGTGTCAGAAGAGGTATTCGATCCCATTCCTCCACAACAGCTTTCCAGAGTCCTGTTAGGGTTTTGGGACAACGTTTGGATAATGCAGTTTTTAAAAGTCCGAAAGCACAAAAATCTATAGGTGACACATCGGAAGATTTAGTAGGGATATCAGTGAAGGGTATGGTCTCGATACCAGTTTTTTGTTCCACTTCTTTTAGGAAATTTATAGTCGATTTTGATGTGTGACTGCTAGCTTTGTCCCGATGGAATCTCACAGATGGAAGGCACTGTGGGTAAAGCGATGGTATTTCATTCAAAAAATGGGCGATAAAATATGTTCCTGATAGTATTTGGAGTTGATCTTGACATTTTTTGCACTCTCTTTATTTTTAACTTGCCATTGTAAAAAAAACCAGCAACAATCATGAATCCCTTAGAAAACCTTTCTTTCGGTTCTTTGAATCATGTACTTAAATTTTTTCTCCCCTTTTATGATAATAAATGGCTCCTTTTTTGTTACAATCATTTACATACACCCATCCTTCATCTATTGTTACAACTGTTTTCCATTTTTCTTTGGATAAGTGTGTCTCATATAGAATTCTGCAGCGTGTCCCGAGTTGAGCGATATGCTTTGGAAGAAGACGATGCACATTGCGTTTTTTCGCTTTCTTAAGATTTAAATCCACGTTTATCATTTTGTTTACAGTGGACACCGAGCATTTTAATGATTTTGCAACTGTCCTTTGATTAGGGGGATTTTCTTTTAACATTAAATAACGTACCTTTGCAATAGTCGAAGATGTCCGTTTTTTCCTTGAATACTTGTTTGGAATTTTTGTCCCACTTGAGGCTCCAATTTGACGTTTTTTTCCTTTCTTGTTGATGATATTACCTATCGACGCTTTAGATATCACAAAACCATGACTCTCACATCGTTTTTGGATAACGGAGTATGCATATTTCTCTTCGGAAAGAGCGTAAATGTAGCCTTCGAACCACTGCTTTGTTAAATTCGCCATTTTGAATAAAAACAAAACTTTCAAGCCACAGACGATAATTTTGACTTTTAGAAACATAGTACAATTGCAATTACTTCTTTTGCAGCAAACGATTTTTTATTACCACTTACCAAAATCGTCTAAAAAATGTGCGAACAGCCTCTGTATATTCATGCATATCCGTTATAATACGCCTTGACCATAGAAGTGCTTACTAAGTCTTTAATCTCTCAGTCCTTTGTTGCAAACATTCATTTCGAAGTGTCGTAAATATTCATGCTATGGTCATTTTAAACTTTAAACAAGCAGTTTGGCCAAAAATTACAAAATGTAATTATTATAAACTTTTCCGTTTCCTATAGTAATATTTAATAAGAGCTTATACTTATTCTAAAAATAAAATACACAAGGTTTATCACTGAAGGTGTTTATTATTTAAAAATTCACGGATTTCACTCTTCGGCAAGGTATAAAAAAATTGCCACTTGGCACTTTTTAGGTAATTTTTTATTTTAGATAAATATTTGTTTCAAACCTCGACCACAGGTGACCCAGTTAAATAAATACATAGCTACGTCTTGAGTAATTAGACTTTTATATTACTTCTGCTTAATTGAGTAACTAAGTACATATATTATCTTGTTCTCCAAGTGGCATACAATTACTACGCATTAATTCAAAAGGAACTTTTTTTTCCCTGTCTTTTGACTCTGACATTTTAAACAATTCATTTTAAAATGATATCTTAAGTTCTCTGTTTTTATCTCAGTACGGCAAATTTTAATTAGCAAGCTGTCGCATCTGCTTCACTTCAAATTGTATAAGTGTTAAAAAGAATTCTGCATATCAATATCAGACTGCAATTTCTTTCCTAGTTCATAATTCTTAGACTTTTTTATTTTTATTAGCCCAAAGGGGAGTTAGTTCAGAAAGGCTATTAGTCTCGGAACGGCATTTTTCGTCGGTTCACTATAAATGATCTTTTCAGTTTTCAGATTGTTGCCACCAAATATTTAATTAATTATTTAATATAAACCCATACTATATTTGAAGCTATTAAATTATGAAGAATATGAATGAATGTATGTATGTTTCTTGCATTACAAAAAAACAACGTTACCTAGAGCCATCCAATTTTGAATAACGTAGTCCTCCACCCGAATATGGGCACTTGGAATTCGTTTTATTGTCTATTTCATATTTTGTAAAATTTTAACAAATTTTTGATTAATAAACTCAACGATTTCAAAACTAGCAACTGGAACACAGCTTACGGGAAAAAAACACTTTTTACCTCCAGCGCGCGAGACAGTCTATCGGAAATTCTAAACACATGCTTTTTTTAAATATTTTTAGCCCAAAGGAACATTAGCTCAAATGCTCTCGAAGCGTGTATGCGAGTGTAAAAAACGCCTTTGGGCGTAATACAAAATCTGAAAGCTTTTTTCATTTTTTTTTCTCTTTTTTTCCCTAAAATTTTAATGGTAAAGTCTTCGAGGTAATAATCTAATCTGAAATTGTCAGACTCAATTATGTTAATTCAAAATGTTCTCATTCTATAGCTTTAGAGTCTGAACTTTCAGTATTTTACTAACAGAATCTTATCTAAAACCAATGCAATCAGAAGTTTTGTCTTTCAAAATTTCATTTTCAAGTAGTATTCAATATTTTTTGTTCTTCATTTTTCTTTCTTTTTTGCTCCACAGATTAATATATTTTCTCCGAAATGTTTCTGAAAGACTTAAAAAGCTTCCTTATGACGCAGAAAAGGCAAAAATGGCTATTGTGGGTTTAATAAAAATGGCGCAGTGGAACTGAATCCTGAGAATGCAATTTGGAAGCGAGAATCTGGGATTAAATTTGAATAGGTCTGAGTTTTTGGTAAAGAAAAGCGTTAAATTCCACTTGATATTTTAATCGTCTAGGATTATTTTCTATTTTCACATGAAATGGAATTTTGTTTTGAAGAGCAACTTTCCTTCTTTCTCTCTTTGTATATTAAATTTCACAAAATACTTTTTTTTAGCGAAATATCTTCGAAAACATTTTCATGTTTAGTTTGCGAAAGGAATTCTTCCGTCATTTTATTTTGGACTTGCCATATTAAATTAGCAATGGAAGGTTTTTCCGAAAAATGCATTATTAAATTTTCTCTAATCACACACAAGGACCTTTAGGAAAATTATTTTCACAGAAAATTTAATAAAATAGATTAAAAACTTTGTTGTTCGGGAAAAACTGAACCTTGAAGAGTTTTGGAGTGGATTGCGAAATTACTTGCTCCAAGAGTGCACCTAATCTGACTTATTTGCGTTGTTTTATCTAATTCATTGAAAAGCGATGTTTCGTTTGGCTGGCTACATGAAATATACGACCGAGCTACATGAAATATACGGCTGGCTGAAATATACGGAATGAATATGTCTGAAATATACATGAAATATACGGAATGGCTGGCTACATGAAATATACGATAAAATTAACAAATTTTGTTAAATAGTAAATTAACATGGGAACTTTGACAGGTAAGTATAATTAATTGTCTGCATTCTCCAAAAACAGATTTCTTCCATCTGAAAGTTTTTCAGAGTTCAGCAGTGTACTAGATGTTTTACCACGGTATTTTGTACAAAGTTTCAAAACTGCGAAAATTTCGCACCGATTTATTTTCTTCACGATGTTTTATATTACGATGCTTTAGAACTGCAAAGTTTTTTCCCTTGCTTTCTTTTTTACTAGGATATTTTGTAGACGACGTCATATTCGTCGCGTGGTTTTCATCCGCGATGTTTTCCCACTATGTTCTCGGCGGACTTCCAAAGGTATCAATGACAAACATGTTCCAGATCGTCGAAAACCTTTGATATTGGCAGTGAAATCACGACTTTTGCAATGCTAAATGAAGAAAAGTTATTATTAGCCTGCCAGAGCATATTGTCTGATACTTCTTAATATCTGGATTATTTGACGTCTGCTTTTAGATTAGAATCTTTGCAGCGAATGCATATGAATTCTTGCCAAACACCATAGTTTGTTTAGAACTATCATCTAATTTTGGTAGAGTTCCGAATATCTAGTAAAAAATATTATTATTATCTGTGTCTATTCTTCTTTATATTATTGCTATTATTATTCGGATTTTTTCTCTTCTTTGTAGGTTAAATGAACATTCTTTCTAAGCTCGTACCTACTTTAATTACGATTTTTAACTTTTTTGTTGTCTTAAATGTGCTACACATAGGCTATTATTTGACTATGCTCGTTTAAGTCGCAAAATGTTTCCAAATTAGGAGTTAAAACAATCAATAGTGTTTGCTAGTTTATCGCTAAATTGTTATTATACATACTTATTTTACATCAAATAAAAATAGCACCTTATTAAGATTTTCTTTGAACTGAAATGGGTCATGCGTTTTGCTTTACACAAGATAAAAAATGTTTATTTCATTTCATTTTAGGGGAATAAATGTAAAAACAATGAATCTTGCATTGAGCTCCAATCTCCTCGAAATCGATAGACTTTCTATTCTAAAAATCTAAGCCTAACACAGGTTGTTGCTTCACCTTTATGAACATAAAACTTTGTTTCATTTTAATTGAAATAAAAGTGGATTGCGTATCACGTAAATACAAAACGTTTTATTGTTTAATGATGTCGAAAAGACTAAGTTCACCCCTCCTTCTCTCCCCCCTAGAATATTTTATATTTTTAATTGTTCAGTTTCTTTTGAAATAAAATACCACAAATAGGGAAAAAAGTTCCTTTACTTGTAGTGTAGAGACATTAGATTATTTCGAAGCATCAGACATGAAAAATGAGTAACGCTTTCGCCGGGAATCGAACCACGGACCTCTCGATTACGCGTCGAGCATGCAGACCACTACACCACGAAGGCATGCGAAGAAGGCGGGAGAAATAATACCTTATAGTATTACCAGACGTAAGCATTTACACTACGGGGAAAAAAAAGTCAATAAAATTATCTGACAGAGAGATAAAGAAGACAGATTTTGCACCTGCTGAGTCTTTCTGCCTGCAGGACGAAAAGTAAAACATAGGTGCGAAACAAAGGAAAACGAAAGCAGACTATTTTGCTTTAAAATAATCCTAATATTTGATATGAAATTTAAAAGGCAAATAAAACGTAGATTAAAACATATAAAACGAAACGCTCCAGCTGGAGTTTTCTGAATATTTGGATCAGTTGTAGTTCCATTTTATCCGAATATTGATAGTTTCATTGTGAAAGGTTTTCTTCGCAAAATGTTTGACGTCAGAAATACCTGTAGTCTTTCCATATTTTGACTTCTTATATTAAATTTCATAACATTATATTTCATTAACTTGCCACAGCATACTTCATCGCAGGATTTAAAAATTATCAATTATAGCTGTAGCTCGGCATACCTTCGCTTTGTAATACGTCCAACTTGGTATGCATCCTCTTCGGAAAGCACAATTTTTATTTTGTATATGATATTTGTTTGCAATACTACTCGAGTTCGATGAGTTTCGACTGCTCTCTTCGATACCGCTGTAATTGCCCATGAGCGTCAGTATGCCGGTTGCTTTTATTTACTAAACAACCAGCGTAGTAACTCTGAATTTTTAAATAATTTTATGTTTTTTTTTAATTATTTGTGAATTTATTGGCAATGAGTTTTAGGAAAGTTAATGAGAAGAGTCAAGCAGAGAAGAAAATGTATAGGACTATAAGGTATTTCTCCCGCCTTCTTAGCATACCTTCGTGGTGTAGTAGTCAGCACACTCGGCGGGTATGCCGAGAGATCCGTGGTTCGAGTCCCGAGGAAAGCATTGCTCATTTCTTCGATTTCCTTGTTTCGAAAAAATCCTAATGTCACTACAGTCGCGCCCGAACTAAAAAAGGTGGTGGATGATGATTCTCGACCACCAGGATTTGGCGACTGGATTCTCTAATCCCCAACTGCCCTTTAAAAGGGGAAGTATATAAGGTATTTCTCCCATCTTCTTAGCAGGCTTTCGTGGTGTAGTTGGTCGGCACACTCGACGTGTGTTCGAGAGGTCCGTGTTTCGAGTCCCGGAGAAGGCATTGCTCATTTCTTCAGTTTCCTGATATCGAAAATAACCTAACGTCTCTGCAACATCACGATAGTGATGAAAAAAAAAGAGACTAATGAAAAGTATGAAGATGTCACGCGTATCCAAGGATTGGTCATTGCATACAATATCCCAAGTATGACCGTTGTCTATGATTTTGGAAAACAAAGACGCTACTCAATCGGCATACGTCCACGGATTGGGAACGGATTAATGATTTATACTGAGGTACCACTGTATATTAAATAATTTTAATTTTATGTTAGAAGATCTTTAATCTGTCACCTAAATCGGCATGAGACATAAGAACTTTAAATTATGATCCAGGCAACTTGGCAAATGACCAAGTATAAGAATGTTGCAATTCATTACGAAGTATGATCTTTAAGATTATAGCTTTAACTGCTTAAAAAGACCTGACAAAGAAAAAATAATAAATTCACATGTTATCACTTATTTCTGTGCTGACTCACTCCACAGGTACAGGTACAGGCAGAAGCTAGGCCAGCACCTCCCTAGTACCACAGGTAATGAAGTATTGCTGAACCTAGCTAACTGTTAAGCTTCAATTTTGAGGAAGTACACCCCGGGGAGGGGTCTCAGGATCTCCCGCCCCTCTTCCTCTACCATCAACCGCTTGAGAAGACTTTCTGAGATCAGTGACTTCTGGTATTATTAGTGTACACAAATCGTACTGAGAAGGGACTGTCCTTGAAAAGGTGAACAACTGACTTATCCAAAAGTCTTTAAATGTATGTGTAAATGTCCTTTCTAAGGCGGAAAGTGTAACAGCAAGTTCTTGGAACTCTCGCCCATCAGCATTGCGTGTAAAAAATTGAAATTGTTGGGACATTAACTTGTGTCGCCTATTCGCATATTCGTATAACTTGTATTAATTTAAATAAGTAAATTTTAGTAATATTATGGAGATACTTAAGTGTTAGATACACCAGTTTCTATGGCTGCCTTATTCCAGTGACTATCTACTTTCAGTTTTTAAGGTCACCAGTGACCGTCGTTAGTTATATGAGGCTTATGGAATGGATGTCTTCCAAAGCGTAATAAGAATCACAAGTGACTAACAGTATAATTTTATTTTAATCCTACATCTAATTGGCGCAATTTAAAATACATTTAATTAATAATATTAAATTTAATTACATAAGTTTAAATAGCAGTATTAAAATTAATTACATGTATTTAACTAGCAATGTTTTATGAATATTTGAAGCATTTTTGTAATTCATAAAGACTGTTTCTAATGCCATATACTGCATATTTCTTATATTATTATTTTATTGTGGTTACTTATTATTATTATTATATTACGTTATACTTATTTTTGTTTTACACAGTGTCCACAAAAGTTCTTACTGATCTTTATTTTCACTTCCACTGATAGTAGACATATACTTCTAGTTATAGAAAAGACTTAAATAATGCAAATATTCACGTTTTGGCATTTTTAAATTTAAGGATATCTCTTTTGTAAAAATTACGATATCTCACTTTTGATAGGTTGCTCTGGTCCCTATATTTATATTTATAAAACATCTGTTCTCGTTATAAAATGATGAAACACAAAAAGTATAACTCTCGTGTAACAAAAATTGACTGAGATATTTGATATTGAAATCGGACATCATATTTAGAGCCGCACACAAAATGAAGTGGGAAATGTTTTCATGCTTACATAAATAAAACTGAAATAACAGTTTACGAAAAGGTTACTGATGTTTTCTGTGCAAATTATCATGAAAAGTATTGGTCAATACATTTTATTTTTCAAAGCGAAGACCATAATCACATAATCTTATAGAATTCTTGTTCGAGAAAATGTTGCCAAACTTCAATATTGGCACTCAGTTAATTCATAATACTATTTTCATTAATTAAAATTAATTAAAATAAAAAATATTTGTACTAAAATGAATTTTTTTATGATTACCAGATTAGGATTCTTAAGTAAAAAAAGTTTATACGAATATAAATAACCTATTTTTCAAACTTTGAAAACTTATAAATTACTTATGCGAAAATTATTTCGGCATATCACTTGTAACAAAATAATAAATTAAATGCAATTGAATAATAATGTCACTAAATTAAAGTAAATCGGAGAATAATAACATTGAATAGGAAAGGAAACAAATTAATTTCGAATTATTCTAATTTATTTATTAACCCCGACTTTTCAATGTAAACTGAATGTGACGTCAAAATCTACATATTTTGAAATCAAATATTTCGGCCAGTTTTTTTTTTTCGTATTTCTCATATTTCCATCATCTTTTACAGTCATTTCCCATTTCCTCTTTTGGCTCGTCATTCTACCTTTCATCGTCTTTTGTCATATTTAGTCAAATTTTTTGCATTTTATTATTTATAATGAGTACAAAATTTTCTTAAATATATATATGAGAACCAGAGGCACGTATAAAGAATTAAATATCATAATTTGTATGAAACTGATTTCTTAATACCTAAAAATTCAAAGTATGTATACACATGCCATTCAAAACATTTTTGTAGCTAGACATATAAGTCTACCACCAATGTTCGGCAAGATAAAGGCTAAGTAAGGACTTCTGTTGGCACGGTGTTTACTTTCTTTAATATTTTAAAGTTACTTGGTGATTCATTACCTTCTATAATATTTCTCTTGAACTATATTAGAAGAAGCTCCTGTTTTCACTTACGCCTTCTCAGAGCAAGCTGTACATCCTGGCTCGTCGGTGTCCTTGAAGTGCTCTGCATCTGGCAACCCCTTGCCCCAAGTGACGTGGACAGTGGACGGATATCCAGTTCCCGAAGCGTATCACATCCGAGTGGGGGATTACGTAAGTGACGAAAGGACTGTCAACAGTTACGTCAATGTGTCTGGCATTACTGTGGAAGATGGTGGAACGTACCAGTGCGTGGCACAGAACGGCGTTCGGGCCATTAGCCATTCAAGACGCCTTAATGTTTTTGGACCCCCTTTCATTAGACATATGAGAAACATCACAGCACTGAATGGACAAAGTGTTACTATTCACTGTCCGGTTTCCGGATATCCTATAACAAAGATTTATTGGGAAAGAGGTACGTAGCTAATAAAGCAGAGTTGCTTATTTTATTCCTCTTGTTTCCGATAATGTTTGTAAAATGATTGTAAAAATCAAGAATAATGGAATTTAAATGATAAAGAGGCACTTATGACTGGCTAGTTTGAAATTAATACTCCGAATCTAAAAATAACTTGCCTTATAGAGAAATAGGTAGGTCCCGTTTTGTTTCTCTTCTTGACTGACAAATGATAACTGTTTTTATGGACTGCTAAAAGAGGTAGGCATGTTAAGTCTAGCGAAAAACTTCAGACGAAAAGAAGCTAGTTTTCGTTTTAGAGCAACATAAAAGTAACTTTATAACCTGCATAAACTAGGAGGTGATAGAGAACCACATCAACTGATCTAGTAAACGAAGACTTGTAAGGTTTTAGTTAAACTAACAAAGTTTTATTTTAATTTTCCCTTTTCTATCTGTTCTCATTTCAACTTCCCGTTAGAATAAGCGCGCGTTTCAGCTTCATGCTAATTTGAAGTGGAGCCAAGTTCTATATAAACGAAAGGTAGAAACCTTTCAGTGTGAGAGAGCTTTGAGTTCAGACCACTGTTACTCTATTCGACATTCGCCTGACCAGCTAGTATTTAAATTCTAAGCCGTAGCGCTGTTACGTTATTACTTATTGAAGTAATTCTAAGTGCGTCAGTATTAGTTAAATCTTGCTACGCACTATTTAGTTTAGAGGCCAACCTCGCGTTCATAGCTCTGTGAGCAACGATTATTTAATTTCTAATTAGCTTTAGTTTAAATTAAATTTGATTGTTCAGTTTAGACCCAAGTGGCGGTCATCATTTTCTGCTGTATCCCTCCCGAGTTGGGAAGTGGCTGTACATAATTGTGGTTTAATAAAAGAGGATTTTGAATCCCTCTGAAGTGTAGTTCTTCTACCACTTATTCACAAGTATTCTACCACAGAACATAGCTGCATTCAGCTCCCTGTTCCAGATCAGGACTTTAAGCTGTCACGAAGATGTTTTCCAAGAATATGCATCGAACACTCAGTCCTGACAGACTCCTGTTCGAATGATCTACTAGAAAGGCTTGATTTGTAAGAAGAAGATGGTAAGATATGTGGAAACTTCAACTACCTATTTTACGTAGACTGAGTGGTTATTGAATAGTATATAAACGATATTTCAGCAAGCAGCTTTTAGGAAACGATCTGTGTAGACTTCTGATTTCCCCGTAAGTATTCATTCGTCAGTGTAAAATAAATATTCTTTTTGCACTGATTGCATTCTTGTTAACTGTATAGCATTATATGTTAATTACTTAAAAAGGGAAGCAAAACAAGCACAAAAGCATAAAATTAGCATCAAAAGTCATATAAAATGCTTTTACTACAGTTCGCAACAAACTATTTGAACAAAAAAGGGGCATTAGTGGTTTAATCGTTCAAGAAATGAACGGACAAAGTTCGAATTCCAAATTAGCGTTCGGATTCCGACTCAAACCTTAACGCAGAATTAACTTCCTCGGAAGTTTTATGCCTTGAAGGAACTCGTGAAGTAGTTTACAGACTGCAGATGTCACCAAATACTTGGATAAAATATTGCACCTGCAGTCAACGGTACATCAGTTAATCAAAAAGTTATAGATATAAAATTAACAGTAGCAATAATATTTGCCACTTATATAACAGTAGCAAAAGTATTTGCCACTTTTTAGTGAGGTAATTTCTGTGAATCTGTATTTACCCGTTCATTAGCATGACGTTTTTCTGCTCACAACTATTCACGAAATATTTCACGAAAGTTAGCGGCGTTAGGTGGAGACAAACCTAATTTTTGTCTTTCGTATTTCACAGTATTTTTATTCGCATAATAACAAACATTTCCTATATTTTATATAATTAGATGATTAATTAGATAATTATATTAGATTACATACTCATGTAAGATCTCATGTAGTAATTAGCTGTTCTCCGTTTAAATGATTGTATTCCCTATTAAATAAAATAAAGACGATAAAATATTAGGCTCATCTAGAAGCTAGCTTTGATAACAATAAGTTCAAAATTAATTTACAAACTTTAAAAGCGAAAGATTACATGTGAACAGTTGAAACATAATACTACAGACAAAGAGAACTTGGTCATGTCATGTAGTATGTATAAATATTTATGTAAATTTACATACAAAACCGATAAGTTCAAAATGATTCGACGAAACTATTTTGATCATCCAAACCGATTTAAAAGCTTTTTTCACTAACTTGTAGCTTAAGCATTTATTCTGAATTATGAGATGAAAGCGAGATCAACCTCTGCCCCCCTCCACGAGTAAAACTGCAAATGCTTTATTAGGTTACTTTTCTCAGAAGAGAAGCGAAGGCTCAAGTATTTAGGTTTATATTAGATCAAATATTTAGATTTGTATCATATTAAATAATTTATTATGATATTTCAGCGTTAAAACTAAGATTTTCGCTAAATAATATACTGCTCAAAACAATTAAAGGATATTGCGGTTTTAGGTGGATTTTGTGGCTGGGAAACTTTTTAGCTGATTGATGCATGGTCGACAGACGTAGTAGGCTATATGAGAATAAATTACACATGTTTGGAAGAAAAAAATGCATTTTATTGCGCATTTGTGTACAAAAGGAAAAAAACACAATTTGTGCATATGAGAAAAAAGAATAAGAAAAGGTGTTTTCTTCAAAGGAAATCATTTTCAGTAGGGGGTATGGTTTCCACGGACGGCCAGCAACGTTGAACACCTTTGAGGCATGGAGTCAATGAGGCTATTAATCACGAGTTGGGGTATTCTGTCCCACTCTTCCAGAAGAGCTCTTTCCAGTTCTTGGAGAGTTTGTGGGGGTGGTTGGCGGCCAGCAACTCGTCTTCCTAGAGCGTCCCAAACGTGCTCTATTGGATTCATGTCTGGAGAACACGCTGGCCATTCCATTCGTACGATTCCTTCCTCGAAAAGGAAATCCTCCACCAGGTTAGCACGATGTGGCCTGCAGTTATCGTCCATTAAAATGAAGTCATCTCCGATTGCTGCAGCGTAAGGGACTACAATAGGTCTGAGGATCTCATCCCTATATCGGCGACCAGTCAGAGGTCCATCTCGAATGATGTAGAGGTCTGTGCGCCCGTCAATGGAGATGCCACCATACACCAACACTCCCCCACCGCCAAATCTGACACTTTCGTGCACGAACGCAGGATTATTCCTACTGCCGCGGTCCCTCCAGACGAAAATACGCCTATTATCAGGATGAACAGAAAAACGGGACTCGTCAGAAAAAAGAACATTGCTCCATTCATTTCTCCTCCAGTTCACATGCTCTGTTGCCCACTCCCTGCGGTCGCGACGATGCCTTGATGTTAGTCTAACACATACCATCGGTCGGCGAGCATACAGACCTACACCATGGAGCCGGTTTCGGACAGTCTGAGTTGAAACCGTCCTACCAGTAGCCGAGCGAAGGTGTTGTTGGAGAAGAGTAGCATTCATATTTCGGTGTCTTCGAGCCGTTAACACTAAATAACGATCTTCATTGGGCGTTGTTGCCCGTCTACGACCTTGCCCTGGTCTTCGGCCTACACTTCCAGTTTCCAAAAAACGGTTCCAGATCCTGGAAATCACACTTTGTGACACTCCAATGGTTTGCGCTACTTCGGCTTGAGTTTGGCCCCCTTCTAACCTACCAACAACTCTCCAAGCTTCTGAATCGGTTAAATGACTTCGCTGAGACATCGTACTCATCGAAACAAAGCAGTCACTGAATGCCGATCATCCTTGTCTTCATTGTCTTTCATTCAGTTGAAAGTCAAATTTCATTCGCTGCCACTGAAGCGACGTTTTTGACGTCGAACTCAAAATTAGCATACTCCACAGTTTGAAAATCAGAAAAATTTGCATTTGTGATTCTCTTCTTCCATTTTCGGCAAAAAAAAATTCCCTTATATCTTTATTTTATATAAAACTTACAATATCCTTTAATTGTTTTGAGCAGTGTATTATAGAATTCAACGTCTTCGTGAGGTATTGCTTCTGCTTCTCAGTTCAAAGTCCTGTTGTTCAGGTGCACATAATTATCACTAATTATGAACAAAGCATAATATCAGTATAACTGGTGCACACACTAATTACGTCATCTAATTCTTTTACCTTAAACACTGTTCATGACAGAACTTTTCAAACCCTGTAATTATATGTCAGTGTATGTTAATTACATAACTGTGCATTGAAAAGTCGCTGAAAAATAAATTTTTAAATGTTTACTGGTTTTTGGCACGTCTCGGATTAACCATACAAAATTTCTTCAACACATTTCTCCAAAAATTTATGCTTTAATAGCTTAAAAATGTACTTTAATTAGTAAAATATATTTTTTTCAAGACCAAAAACTTCACTCAGCTGCTTAGTAAAAAATATATGAACTTGATTTTAGTTTTCTTCTTAAAATATTTCATATTAGGTTAATTTACTTTCAGCCTTCTTTAACAATATCTATATTTTGTTACACTGTAATTTTATTTCTAATATCGAAGTAAAAAAAGGTTCAATTTATTCTCTCTGAATAACCACTTTGTTTTCAAAGTTAGGTAACCTAACTAGAGTTCCAGATCTTGCTTCTCTAATTGCCGAAAGTAGTGGGCAAAATACGTGCATTGGAAAAAGTAATTTGGAGAAATAATTTCATTAAACCATAACGTTAGCTTCCGATGAATAAATTGCATCATTGCCATGGTTCATTAGCAAATTCAATCTACGTCTTGAGAATACAATTTACTATGTTTAGAAAGAAAATAGAAGTATATTGATGTATGGGGGGTTTCTTCGTAGGAAGACAAAAACATACCAAGGGAAACAAACTAATTTATATTTGATTTATACAGGAAGCTACAGCTAATCTGAAGATAGAAGTAATTCGCGAAGATAAAGCGTACTAAGTACTTTTATTTATTGACAAGAATTTGAAGAGTTGCTGTTTTTTTATACTTCACGATGCAGCTCTGATCTAATTAGGAAGCAATGGAATTTGTTGCATAACAAAGGAATGATTATAAAACCTTCTTTCTTAATATTTGGAAGACTTTGTGAAGCGAATATTTTCTCACAAGAACAAATAAAATAAAATGAAAAAATGGTCATCTAAGAAACTTCAGATTGCAATCTCACACCTCAGGAAAAAAGGATGATGAAAAGAAATTTTTAAAATTATAAAATCTGAACAATTGTGGAAAACAATTATACGTGTATTTCACTTCTCTCCTCAAATAAATATAACATCTATTGCTTCCAGCCCATGAAATTTAATTTTTACTGTTGAGCAAAAGTACAAGTCACCTCGAATTTCAAATTAGTAGCTCCTTTTGTCTTTATTCTTTGTAGAGACATTAGGTTATTACGAAGCAGGAGACATGAAAAATGAGCAACGCCTTCGCCGGGAATCGAACCACGGACCTCTCGGTTACGCGTCGAGCAAGCAGACCACTACACCACGAAGGCATGCGGAGAAGGCGGGAGAAATACCTTATATACTCCCCCTTTTAAAGGGCGACTGGGGTTTTGGGGACCCAATCGCCACATCGCGGTGGTGGAGAATCATCATCCACCACCTTTTTAGTTCGGGCGCCAGTGTAGAGACATTAGGTTTTCTGGAAGCATCAGACATGAAAAATGAGCAACGCCTTCGCCGGGAATCGAACCACGGACCTCTCGGTTACGCGTCGAGCATGCAGACCACTACACCACGAAGGCATGCGAAGAAGGCGGGAGAAATACCTTACATCTTTTTTAAATCTAAAAGGTTATAAACGAAAGATATCAATATAATAAAACAGTACATTATCGTAACAATAAAATTAAAAACGCATGCGTAGATAGAAACGTTTTGCTGCAAAGGAATCATCCTAGTCATTAATTGTTTCAATCATTAGTATACCCAATATGTCAAGAATGTCAGGACTGAGTGTTCGGTGCATATTCTTGGCAAACATCTTCGTGAAAGTAACTGAGTCCTGATCTTGAACAGGGAGCTGAATGCAGCTATGTTCTGTGGTAGAATACTGTGAATAAGTGGTAGAAGAACTACACTTCAGAGGGATTTAAAATCCTCTTTTATTAAACCACAATTATTTACAGCCACTTCCCAACTCGGGAGGGATACAGAAAATAAAGACCGCACTTCGGTCAAAAATGAACAATCAAATTAATTTAAACTGAAACTAATTAGAAATTAAGTAGTCGTTGCTCACAGAGCTATGAACGCGAGGTTGGCCTCTAAACTAAATGGTGCGTAGCAAGATTTAACTAATACTGACGCACTTGGAATTACTTCAATAAGCAATCACGTAACAGCGCTACGGCTTAGAATTTAAATGCTAGCTAATCAGGCGAACGTTGAATAGAGTAACAGTGGTCTAAGACTAAAAGCTCTCTCACACTGAGAGGTTCCTACCTCTCGCTTAAATATAACTTGGCTCCACTTCAAATTAGCATAAAGCTGAAACGCGCGCTTATTCTAACGGGAAGTTGAGATGAGAAGAGATAGAAAAAGTTAAATTAAAATAAAACTTTCTTAGTTTAACTAAAACCTTACAAGTATGGCTCTATATTTGATGTGTATTAATATACAGAAGAAGTATTGATAAAAGTCTGGTAGTTTAAGTGTAGGGTGTCAGAAACATACTTTACGAAGATTCTTCTGGAAGTGGCAATCGGTATCCTTATACGGAGTCCAAGACAAAGAAGGGTCACAGTGGATTTCATTTCCAAACGCATTGCATTCAGGCCGTATACGCCGTTTTTAGGGATGTACTGTAACGTTTCCAGATGAATAAGGTTTCTAGACACTCAATTTTCTCAAACATGCGTTGCGGTTTATTTTCTGGAAGTCGGTCTAAAACAACAAATGTGGCAACTTTCAGTTCTTAGTCTGCGCTAAACTTGCATCCTCTTAAAGTTCACATGATCTAAGCTTTACGGAAGATGTTCTAGAGACTGCCCACTAATTTTCTGCAAAGCTTTTATTGTTTGCCCTGCCTTGTATTGTATCTTGAAAAAAAATTATTATCTTCATGGGGCTGTTACATTTTTAAATTCTTCCTTCCAATGGACATCCAAAATTTTAGAAGAATAAACTCCATTTACGGATTTTGGAATGGAATTATCCTTCATTATGAATGAAGAATAGAAAGCTCCATTCCTCTGGATAGAGAATGCACAATGGAATCCATTACTCTGGGTCGTTTCCAGAGTAATGAGAATTCTCCTACCATAAAAGAACTGAAAAGATGCCATACGCATTAATTATAACTAATAATTAAGAAGGAATATGTTAAATTTGCTTTTTAGACAACGGTTTTTATAGTTTTACTATTGCACCTGAGGCCCAATTAAGACTGACTGGAGAAGTAAATAATATGTTCTTTCAAGGAAAGTTAGTGATCATTTTCCTTATTTTTAAAAGAAAACACGAGATTATAACTATTTCTAATCCCTCCTGAAATTTGGATTCTTAGCCCAGGCATTAGTAATTGCATTCGTGTACAAACCTAAAGGTAAACTATTACAACATTAATCATTAGAAATATTATGCTTAAAAATTTCTTATACGTTTCATATTACATGAGATGATTTCTTAGTCTGAAGATCGTGTTTTTACAAAACGAATGTAAAGACATAAAGCATCGGGAAGATTTAATTAAATATGGAACATTTCTTCTTTAACAAACTACGCAAGTAAATAAGTATACAAAGCTATCAAATAAAGAAAGTTTTATCAATTAGTGAACCATAAGTCTGTACCCTGAAACAAAATTTTAAGTTCTATTAAACGTGCAGTTGTCTTGAGAAATATATTTTCCTGTTTACCGTCAACCAATTGTAAAGTAGTTAAAAGCGCTAAACACTGGTAGTTGGACCTTGACTTGAATGCCATTCCAATAGAATGAATGACTGATAGTTGGAATTTGGCAAAAGGACTGGCTACATAGCTGTTTCGTGGTTTTCCTTGTAAAATATATATGTGTTAACCCTTTTTCCTTAAAAAATCCTTTACGACGGTACCTCTCCCCTTTGACAGGTAACAACCTCTTTGATAGAATTTCCTTATTCAGGGAAACAAACAAATTTCTTATTCATTTACTTGACTTGGGTCAATGACTTCTAATGCAAAGAGAGTTGAAGAAATCGTTTATTAAACATGAGTACTCGAATGTATTCACCAATCCTTAAATTTAAGTTTATTATTATTATTAATAATTGTAAGAGAGAAGATTAGATGGTAAATGAATAATCCTGAACTTTAAGAATGTAGGAGATGTATGTCGAAAAAAATACCAAAGAATTGTAATATCTAAAAAGTGTGGACTGGAGAAAAATATCAAGAATAAAAGTTTCTGAACACACATAAGTTCTAGTGACAAAATCACATCCAAAACTTTCCCATATTGGACGAATCAGAGAAAAGTCGAAAGGTCAATACTTTAAACAAGACACCGAGAATAGAGAAAAAAAATGGTACTTTCCTATCTCAGAAAAAAATATATCTGAATAAGGGGGGCAGAAAGCATAAGGAAAATTCCGACCGGAAGAAGCTACCGGAGCAAAAGAGAGAAAAAAAGAATGATACACATAACCTTCCCATACTGAAAAGGGAGCGATATCAAATCCCCCTACAGTCTCTTTCGGGTTAGAAGTGAAGAAAGTTAATTGGCACTGACTAGTGAATTGCTCAAAAGAAACCGCCGACACTTCATTAAGATCAATGAGGTGCCACAGAAAGGCAAAATAAACTTTTCTGTTGAGCCATACCTCAAAAGGAATTCACGCAGCTGGGATCAAAGAGAGGAAATAAAGTTGGATGAACACTACTATTAACACTAACCTCAAAATTTACGATCCGTAGTTGTCAGGGGAAAGAATAGAAGGATAATAAATACGCTGTTGTGAGGTAACACCAACTTTCGGTGGAGATTCATGAGGTATACGTTGATGTTACATAGTTTCAGTTTCCATAAAATGGTTAAATATTAGTTATTCCAACCTAGTATTAATCAATAAGGCTAAACTTATTCTTCTTGAGGAATGTTAATAAATTTAAAAGGTATTTTCTCCCCAATTTCCGTATGCCTTCGTGATGTAATTGGATACCGGTTCCGATGCGTATTCGGGAGGTCCGGAGTTCGAATCCCGGCTAGAGCACTGCATATTTTTCCTGCTTTCCACATCGATATAAACTGTCAGGACTGAGTGTTCGGTGCATATTCTTGGCTAACATATTCGTGAATTAAACTGAGTCCTGATCTTGAACAAGGAGCTGAATGCAGCTATGTTCTGTGGTAGAAAACTGTGGTTAAGTGGTAGAAGAACTGCACTTAAGAAGGATTTAAAATCCTCTTTTATTAAACCACAATTATTACAGCCACTTCCCAACTCGGGAGGGATACAGAAAATAATGACCGCACTTGGGTCTAAACTGAACAATCAGGTAATTTAAACTAAAATTAAATAGAAATTAATTCGTCGGTGCTCACAGAGCTATGAACGCGAGGTTGACCTCTATGCTAAATGGAGCGTAGCAAGATTTAACTAATACTAACGCACTTAGAATTACTTCAATAAGTAATAGCGTAACAGCGCTACGGCTTAGAATTTAAATACTAGCTGGTCTGGCGAACGTTGAACAAAGTAGCAGTGGTCTGAGACTAAAAGCTCTCTCACACTGAGAGGTTCCTACCTCTCGCTTAAATATAAACTTGGCTCCACTTCAAATTAGCATAAAGCTGAAACACGCGCTTATTCTAACGGGAAGTTGAAATAAGAACAGATAGAAAAAGTCAAATTAAAATAAAACTTTGTTAGTTTAACTAAAACCTTACAAAACTAATGTCTCTACAAGTGGCGCCCAAACAAAACGATGGTGGAGGATGATTCGTCCCCACCAGGATTTCGCGACTGTGCCCTCTCATACTCAATTTCCCTTTTTAAAGGAGGTGTATATAAGGTATTTTCTGCTTCCTTTCCGCGTGCCGTCGTGGTGTAATTGGATAGCACGTCTGACGCATAATCGGGAGGTCTGGTGTTCGAATCCTAGCAAGAGCACTGCACATTTTTCATATTGCCTGAATCGATATAACGAAGCGACAAATTTCGAACGCGTGAAACCCTGTTGAATAACACTGTCACACAGAAAGAATTTTGTGCAAGTATTCTTCCGCCATCAAGAGCTACTTCAGTTTTAATGATCGAAACATAAATCTTTTTTGTCTAGTGAAGCGATTAGGGATTATATTTTTGTGCATTGATTGGAAAAACGTGTTTTAAACTATCCTGTCAGATTTTGCATATTTTATATTTGTTTTAATTCTTATCTTCAACCATTAACTTGAAAGCTTTTCATCGGAAGTATGAGAAATGTCCCAGCAAACTAAGATTAATTCATGCTTAACTTAGCGTTGATGCGACTATTTTTCCTATGCTTTCAGCGTGGCGTAGTACTAGCACATCCAAAACATGAACAAGCATAAAATATAAAATATGAAAATCAAAAAGCTATTAGATGGCAAACATTTTTCATTTAGTTTTACAATACGAAAATAATATAATTAGTTCAAAATTATTATTTTAAATTTGGATTGGTGAATTTTAAAAAAAGTATATTACATGTGATATATCAAAAATTTTAGAAAAATCATTCATTTGTGTTCAGAACTATACAAAATATCATTAAAAATTCAATATTATCGGTTCGGAATCGTCACACTGAAGTTTCTATGGACAATAATTAAAACATTACTTAACTGTCATATATTCTGCACATAGCAGTTTCTCTCAGGCATGACAAATGTCATTTGCTTACCCGTTTTTTGGGTCTTGGACCCTCAGAACAACCAATTCGACCTTGAAATAGTACGAACCGTAACTAAATGTTTGTGTGTCAGTTTGTAACAAACACTGAACACGGTGCTATTTTACACGTCGTGAATCACAAACAATTTATAACATATCACTTATTATTTTCGGAAGTGCTCTTCAAGTGCTCTTGGTTTTCCGTGTTCTTCAAGTTTGCTCCTCCAAACTATCCCTTGATGAAGAACTAAATTATTTAAAAGCAATATCAATTGACAAGGGCTTTTTTAACCCAACATTATTAATCAAGTAGTTAAAAAATTCTCGTCTCAACACACTAAAAGGCAGACTTTTGTCTTAGGAGATTATAAAAATTCTGTTGTCATTCCCTTCTTTCCATCAGTTAGCTATAAAAATGTACGTATTTTACAGAAATTAACTTTCGGGTCGTTTATTCTCCCCTCAATACAATTCCGAGTTCCTTACTCAAGGACCCCAATCCGGATCTGAATTCCTGGGGTATTTGCATGATTCCTTGCCAGTGTGGTATAATTTACATTGGCCAAACTAAGAGAGCCTTAAAATTTCGCGTTAAGGAGCATGAGGCATATGTTAGAAAAAAGGAAACACAGAAGTCTTCTGTTGCCCAACATTGTTGGTTCGAAAATCACACTTTCAATTTTTCTGTGGCCAAAATTATTCAAAAAACATCTTCCATTGATGAACTGGATTTTTAAAGGCATTTCGCATTCAAAAAAATCTCCCTGTTCTAGTTATCGACCCTAATTCCAATCCATCTTTGCCTTCAGCCTTTAAAGAAATTATGTTTAGCTCTGGTTTCATCAACAGATGGTGCCAGTAGCTTGTCTCCTGTCCAGGCTTTCTTATCTTATCTAATCATTATATCTTATCTCGTTCATTTGCGCTTCTGCAGCTGAGGCTGATGGTTCCGTAAAACCATTGAAACTAGTCTTATGAAAATTTGAAAATATAACGCTGATTTATTGTTGTTTTACTTCTAAATTAATATTTGTTCAGCGTGTTATGGTATCTTAACACACACTTGTGAATCACAAACAATTTATAACACACTTTCTAGAGTTTCATTCAAAGAAGGATATGACTCCCTTTCCATTAAGTGATTTCTCACGAATTCCAATGACCATTTCTTTCCAAAAGTGCCATCGCTTTTAGTTTTTATAAAAATTTTATGTATAAATCACATAAGCATTAATTCCACGTATATTCAGGATTTCGAAAATTATCATAAATAGCCATCTATAAATATTTCTTGATACTTACGACAACATCTATAACACTAGGATACATCTGAAATTATTTCTGAATATGAGGAGCACATTTGATCAATAGTGTCAAAGCCTCTCTTTGTACTGTTATAAAAATTTATAGTTCTGGCTATTGTGTTGGAGAACTGTTATCAGCAATCATATATGATACTGGCAGTTTTAATCATGTAATTTTATTATTTTTTACATATGTTTAGACATTTACTAGGTTAGGTACTTTTTTACAATATTTCATTAAAGATGAGTCAAGGATTTTAATTTGCATTCAGATTTTAGTTAAAAATTTTTCAGAATCTCTTGATATTCTGTATTTATGATTATATTATTATTAGATACATTTACAGAAAAATTAAAAACAATTGATAAAAAAATATTTTTAATGAATTTTTTTACAATATTTTTTGAATTTTAAGTTAGGCTTACCAATGCGAAATACCTCGTTTTGCAAGATCGTATTACTGCAACAATACACTGTCTTCAAGGTGAGTTGCGCTAAGCTGCTAGCCGTCGCGTAAGAGGATTAACTGTTGATGCATATATGATACACCCGTCGTGAAGGGGTTAAAAATATACAAATAAAGTTTTTATAACTTTCATTTATCATTCTTGTCATATTTATATTTCATTCTCATCATATTTTAGTTTGATGATCCAAGTTGCGCACATAAACTTTCAAAACTAGTGAAAATTCCAGACTGGCTATTAAAAACACATTGCTTCAATAAATGATGTTCCTATACTGTTAAATTTCAGTTTCAAAATGCAGTTTCTATTATTAACTTTAAAAACCGTCTGTGTAATGCAAGATGGCGATGAGATGTCCTGAACAGAGCGAAATTTTATGATTCAGCATTAATTCGTAACCCATAAATTTGAGTATTGCCATTTTTTCCACTCTTTTTCGGTGGTTAACATTTTATTCTTACTTATTTTTATTACTTATTTAGTTATTTTCTTATTAACACTTATTGGTTAACATTTATCTTCGCTCTTTTTTGATAGTTAGCATTCTTGTTTTATTCAGTCCAAATACAGAAGAGATGAGTGCCAGCATCATTTCTTATATTTTAACATTTTTAGTTTTTCGATACGATATTGCCAAGTTTGGAAAGGTCTCTTTAAGCGTTTCAACAACATTCTGTAAGAAAACTTTGCAAATCACGTTACCAAACAAATAGTTTTTAAAGCCAACAGCATAATCTGGACTAAAATTTGAAGCAATATGTATAACATCTACAGCATACAGGTATCATGGAATAAAGCAATTTTCCATAAATTTTTATTATAAAATTTTTGCAGTTTTCGAAAATTTGATGTGCACAACGTCTAGATCACATATATTAGTATTTATTTAAATTTCAGCTGTATAAAATGCAATTATATTAATTCTGAGAAACTGTTAAGCATTAATGAAATATAATGGCCTTTTGTACAAATTTTAATACTTTGTTTGTGGATTTTTAAAAAATTTTATGATGATTTCACTGGTGATATTCTTTTATTGTTGCAACAGAAGGGCGAGCACTTCCTCATAATCATCGCCAAAGAACGTACCCAAATGGAACTTTGACAATTGAAGATGTTCAGCGGTCACGCGATGAGGGACAGTATCGTTGCATAGCTGAAAATAATCGCAGTCGGGCTGCTCGAAGAGATGTGTCCCTCAGCATTATGGGTAAGTGAAATTTTTATAAATTTTAATCTCTTTTATAAATCATATTATTACATGCGTAATGGTTCGTAATGTATTGAACGCACACATAAACGATGAAAGCTTGACGAAATTTATTTTTTCAAAAATAATTTACTAGTCTGTAACTTTCGACAAAAAAGTACTTGTACTTTTTTACCAGTATATGACAAAGCACAATCAGTAGTTTCTACTTCAAATTATTAAGAACGGTGAACACAACGCAATGCAAAGAACCTCAACTGTCCAAGTCTCTGAACTCTCAATACTTGGAGCTAAATTGTAAACTGAAGCTCTCTCCGGCCTTGTATTGTTTTTTCCATCCGCCGAGAAATTTTCAGTACCTTCGATTTTTCGGAAGTACTGGAAGGCGTATACAATTACCGTTACATAGATCTGGATATAGTTACAGTTACACAGGGATCGGACCAAAATGTCGCCGAAGATGACGACTTTTGTTGATTTTTGTAATCGCCAAAACCATTGCCAGTTTGGCGATTGCCGAAATTACCATTTACCTTAATATTAAATGGACTTACCCCTCTAACCCTATTTTTTGGGCGATGCTTCACATTCATGCTACATTATACAAGAGATGTTGAGGTTTAATTATCATTTCACTAAAATTGTTTACGTGCATGCAAAATTCGTAACAGTATTGTTACGAAAAATTCGGCGGTTGCGCCTGTATGTAAGCTTTCCGGCATAGCACTAGGGTTGCCATAAAATAATGTATGGTAGGGTTGCCAGATTGGCGACTTTATCGCCCATTTGGCGACCAAATAGGCGATATCCCATGGTCCAATCGGGAAGCTTCTAGAATAACTTCCTGTCGAGATATTTCTCGAAACGGGTGGAACTTAAAGAAAACCTATATAAACCCTTGCGTTTCTGAGAGCAGGCAGATAGTTAGTTATTTGCGAGTGTGTGATTAATTGTGAGAATAGCTGTTTACTGTGAGTGCTAAGCTACGCGAGAGTTTTGTGAACGGAAAGCGATCGAGATAGTGCTTTGCCGTGAAGCTATCTTTACAGTATAGCTTGACAGTGTATTGGTGATTGTTCCACGGTGTTTATTATAAGTTTAGTGTTGCAGTGAAGCTACCTTTACAGTTACAACCTGAAGCTGTGTTGCTGATTGTTTCAGCGTATTTATTGTAGATTTTCGACGCTTTTAAAGGTAATTTTGGAACTGTGCTGTAAATAGTGATTCTTGTAAATAAATTGTGCTTTTTATTGTTCTGCATCGTGTTTTCATCGGATACTCTCAAATCTACGAACCCGTATAAACGCAACAGTATATTACATTTTCCTGCCTTTTCTATAGAATGAGACAGAAAAATTTAAAGGCGTTGAAACGAAATAGCAGAACTAATGCTAAGAATTCCTTTCTATGCATGCATGTTTAGCTGCACAGTTTTACAGTCACATAGTTACAGTTCACATTTTTACGTCTTAGAGCGTTCTGTCGATTGGCAGTTACCTTAAGTTCAGTAAAGGGACTTTAGTTAAGGTAAGGAACATGATTTGCCGATGCACATTCTCGATTTTATGTAGCTCCATAAGAAGAAATTACAAGCTAAAAATCAAGCGTTCGGAATAATCATATGGTAGTCACATCAGAAAGAAAAATTCTCAGGATTACTTCTCTTCGATTCCTGTCCGAATACTTTTGTCCTGACTGTAAAATTTGTGAATACTTCTGTGCAATTCCTAGCCATGTAAGGAATTTCTTTAACCTATCAAAATCACAGATTACCTTTTTTTTCCCACTTTAATATCGTTGCTACGTTCTGATCACTCTTATTACCTGATCGCTTTATCCACAGAATTAACGGTCGATCACCCCAAACTTTGACACTTCACACCATGCTACAACCTGTTGTGAATATAATAGATATTCATGAGCTTGCGTGAAGTTTTGCTGATCGATTCGAGCAGGATATGAACCAGACGAGAAGAAGCGGTGGTGACACCAGAATTTCACTATTGGTTGGGTAGTAGAGCCCCACTTCACTAACGATGTAGCACCGCCCTAATGTTGATAGTAAACACACCGAAGTGTAGATCCGAGGATCTCCCACTTATTTCCCCTACCACTAAACCATTCAAGAAGACTTCTGACTCGCCATCACTTACATTTCCCTCCTATTGCGGACAAACACACAACCACTAAACACCCATGCCACATCCTGGAGTTGAACGCACGACCAACTTTACGCAGGTATCATCGTTAACTATTATACCCATCAGGGTGGCAGTAGTAATGGATCGAGAAGCAGTATATAGACCGAGCAGAACGATATTTGCAAGACTTCATTTTCAGAAATGAATATTGGTAAAATTTTTAAATGCATTTATTTTCCAGTAATGACGTACATTAAACTGTAAAGACGTAACATGAATAGGGAATTAGTTCATAGTATTTACAACGTTAAAAAATTTCATTTCAAAAGCGGTCATGTTTTTCTACCCACTACATATATTCTGTTTTCTTTTATGAAGACTCTTCTCGTCCAGTATATTGAATTTCGGTAAATTTAACAAAATAAATAAAGATTAAGTCTTTTCAAATAAGTACTTTGTACAAAAATGTCACAGAAAATGTTATCAAAAGTACTGTATTGTTGCGTTTTACGGGTTCGTAGATTTGAGAGTATCCGATGAAAACACGATGCAGAACAATAAAAAGCACAATTTATTTACAGGAATCACTATTTACAGCACAGTTCCAAAATTACCTTTAAAAGCGTCGAAAATCTACAATAAATACGCTGAAACAATCAGCAACACAGCTTCAGGCTGTAACTGTAAAGGTAGCTTCACGGCAACACTAAACTTATAATAAACACCGTGGAACAATCACCAATACACTGTCAAGCTATACTGTAAAGATAGCTTCACGGCAAAGCACTATCTCGATTGCTTTCCGTTCACAAAACTCTCGCGTAGCTTAGCACTCACAGTAAGCACAACGCTCACACTACTTCACAATATCTTCGCAACTAAGTCAACTCCGGCTCTCCGAAACGCAAGGGTTTATATAGGTTTTCTTTAAGTTCCACCCGTTTCGAGAAATATCTCGACAGGAAGTTATTCTAGAAGCTTCCCGATTGGACCATGGGATATCGCCTATTTGGTCGCCAAATGGGCGATAAAGTCGCCAATCTGGTAACCCTACCATACATTATTTTTATGGCAACCCTAGTGCTATGCCGGAAAGCTTACATACGGGCGCAACCGTCGAATTTTTCGTAACACTGCCCCCTCCCAAGGACTGCACGTCCCGGGCAGTACAATCCTTGATCAGAAGCATAATTTGATACATACAAAAGGTAATAAAACAAACAAATAACATAACTAAAGAAACAAATATTTACATTATATACAAATTATATACACAAGTTAAACACATAACAATTTTAAACTATACTATTAAAGTTCAGAATGGATTTTAGTCTTAGGCTTTTCACTAAGTTATACCCGGGTCAAATACTTTTCCACGGCAGTTCTCAGATATATTTCTGTTTTTCATATCACAGTCTGAAGATTCAGTCATTTCAGACTTTTCTTGCACAGGAAGATCTGAAACAGTTCGTTCACCACTCTGTAGTTTATTCG
>KK113615.1:16957-29379 GCA_000611955.2 Stegodyphus mimosarum | reverse complement strand
GGATGCCGACATGCTTGCCGGTACCTGGCGTGAAATTGAATATTGACTTGATATTCTTCGTGCGACGAAGGGGCCACACGTGGAAGTTCATTGACAAGGGTCATGAAACATTTTGAGTCTATCTAACTATTTATGTTATTAATTTTAATCTATCTTTATTATTTTATGAGTTATTAAACATCAAAATGGGTCCGGAAATTTATAAACACCCTGTATAACATTTCGCAGTTCCATATATATATATGCCTACAATGGCAAAAGCAATTAGAATATGATACATATTGTTGCGTTTTACGGGTTCGTGGATTTGAGAGTATCCGATGAAAACACGATGCAGAACAATAAAAAGCACAATTTATTTACAGGAATCACTATTTACAGCACAGTTCCAAAATTACCTTTAAAAGCGTCGAAAATCTACAATAAATACGCTGAAACAATCAGCAACACAGCTTCAGACTGTAACTGTAAAGGTAGCTTCACGGCAACACTAAACTTATAATAAACACCGTGGAACAATCACCAATACACTGTCAAGCTATACTGTAAAGATAGCTTCACGGCAAAGCACTATCTCGATCGCTTTCCGTTCACAAAACTCTCGCGTAGCTTAGCACTCACAGTAAGCACAACGCTCACACTACTTCACAATATCTTCGCAACTAACTCAACTCCGGCTCTCCGAAACGCAAGGGTTTATATAGGTTTTCTTTAAGTTCCACCCGTTTCGAGAAATATCTCGACAGGAAGTTATTCTAGAAGCTTCCCGATTGGACCATGGGATATCGCCTATTTGGTCGCCAAATGGGCGATAAAGTCGCCAATCTGGTAACCCTACATACATTATTTTATGGCAACCCTAGTGCTATGCCGGAAAGCTTACATACGGGCGCAACCGTCAAATTTTTCGTAACAGTATTTAGTATACTGTGCTCATTATTGTTTAAGCAATAAGTTTATTACCTACAGCATTCAGATAATCCTTTTTGAAGAATATATGTTTAATCCGTTATTATTTTTGATAAAACTTCGCATTTTATCTTTTGCTAACAGATTTAAATTTGAATATATCTCAAACATTACGTGTGAGTGATGTTTCAGTCTGACAATATCATAAATTGAGATCGCAAACAAGTACATTTGTAAGGTTAAACCTAATTGTTTCCCGTTTTTGCTTTCGAACGTGAAGTATATAAAATTAAAGCTAAAATTTATTACCACTAATACTAATAAACATATAACATCTAAAAGTGTCTAACTACTGAATTCAAATTATTGCTTGCACCTAATGGCTATATTTAAAAGATACTGCACTAATTATTGCTTCCTCTTAATGCTTACCTTGGGCACAATTCAAAAGGTAACTTAAAACTTTCTTTCTCAAGACTGGCAGGATAACAACTGAAATAATACAAAGTAATTGAATTAACTTCCTGTTGATAGCTACTCGCTGTTCATCAACAGTACTTGAGCTGGCTTACGAATATCAGCAGTCTGTATGCGAAGCTACAACATTCTCTGGATCGAATAGAAAAACCAAACTTACTATCAGCACTTAGCAAATTTGATAACGTCAGGCGTTCAAAGCCAGATGAATGACTCCGGAATTTCGGATGAGCGGTCAAAATTGTACTTAAATAATCGGTTACAATTTCCTCCTAATTTTAACATACGCCACTCGCCGTAAAAATTTACAAACCTGTGTGCTAATAAGCAAGAAGCAATAAACATAAAAATAATTGTAAGTAAAATTTAAACTAAATGTCGCAAATAACTTATAAGGTATTTCTGCCGCCTTCTTATCATGCCTTCGTGGTGCAACGGTAGCATACTCCGCGCGTATTCGAGAGGTTCGAGTCCCGGGGGCATATTTCGTAAGAGCACATTTATGTCGCCACCGAGGGAGTGGCTTCTAGAATGGACCAATGGGCTTCCCATAGTATTTCTGTCATTTCACTTGACCTTTGCCGCCCTTTAAGCAAGACAATTGAAATATTTTGTCACGCAATTTCCTGTACAGAATAATTAAAGCATCATGGATTTCTTGTGAAACTTTTCCCTGCGAATTAGATTAAACATCAGCATTATTATATATGTAAACAGTAGAAATCTTACATTTTTTATTGTAGTCTATATGAGAAAGATGTTCTATAATAATAACCAAAGCACAGTTTTATTGAAAGTGAACTTTCTTAATTTTCACTCCTACACATTTAGTGAAATGTGTTGAATTCTCTTAATCGACAGATTTTAGTAAATGCATAATATTCGATGCTAATTGTAGCTTGAGTCATTTTCTCGACATAAATATCGACAACATACCACGAATCCGAATATCAGTACGTGAAAAGTTTCGCGAAGGTGAAATGTTGACGATTAAATAAGCATATAAAATTAAAGCACTATGAGATTTTCTACTAAAATGATACAAGCATTTATACGCCGTATATTTGTACTGCGAAAAACATGCAAAATAAAATGTAAACAACATGCGCTCATATGCACAGTTTCAAAGTTGCAAGAATAGTTGCAGCTTATTGGTCTATTTTTGAAACCCCTCCCTCAGTGGCTATATTAATGTGCACTTGTGAATTATGCGTCCCGGGGAGGACATTGCTCATTTTTCGCATCTGCTTTCAAAAAAGTGCTTACTGACTCTACAGTGGCACCCGAACTAAAAAAAAAAGATGGTGAATGATGATTCTCCACCACCAGGATTTGGCGACTGGGTCAATCCCCAATCACCATTTAAAAGGTGGAGTAAATAAGGTATTTCTCCCGCCTTCTTAAGCATGCCTGCATAGTGTAATGGTCAGCACGCTCGGCGCGTATTCGAGAGGCCCGAGGTTCGAGTCCCGGCGACGGTACTACTCATTTTTCACATCTCCTGCTTAAAAAAATTATTAATGACTCTCCAAACTAAACAAACCTTATCCACCACTTCTTATGTGATCTTGTGAATATAAAATGCTTAAATATTCATTAAATACAAAATGCTTAAATATTTACTACTCAACTGTAAAGCTAATAGATATTTATCAAAATAGGAAATAGGAGAAATCAGTTATTTCTCACTTCAGTCCGGATATGCTTCTAGTTACACCATAAAGGAGGTGACGAGGAAAGAAGAACGTTTAATAGTCTTCCACCACATAAAGGGCAACTGAGAAGGAAGCGGAAGGAGTCGCCTAATCTAGGTGGTGACGAATTAGCATTCACCACATTTTAGGCTGTCTGTAGAGCGATTTATATTATTTTGGAACACGAAAGGTGAGGCTTTCAAGGATGCCCTTGCTGATATTCAAACTCCGGATCTTAAGATTTCTAGCCGGATGTATTTCCAATTATAGCATAAAGTCACACCGAAGGAAGAGAAAAATTCCTTTCGCTATGACTAGCTTTAACTTCTATACAATAGATTTCAACCTCTTCTCGACCTCTGAGCATAAAAGTTAGAAATGATAAAAAACTACTCATCAGAATCATCTCAGGACAATATATGGAAGTTTCATACATTCTATCGTCATATAATACCATTTAATTGATATTTTGCTAAAACTGATAGTAGAAACAGAAATTGGAGAAAAACGTTAACAAGAATATAACATACATATTAGTAAAATTAACCTCATACATTGAACCAGATAAACTGAAGACGTTATGTATCGAGATTAATGGAAAACAGCCAAAATTAATTTACACTCATGTCCATAAATAAGGATAATTCGGAGTCACGCGGAAATCAAACTCTAAAATAAATATATCACCTGTGAAATCACTACACACATCTTCAAGAATTATATGCAAATTTCAGGAAGTAACCAGATGACACCGATGGTACGTCACAATGACGAGAGTGTAAGAGAGTGATATATAAGGAATACAGGCAAAGAAGTCAAATTGTTCGCAGGCGCTTTATACGCATTTCAGTGCAATAACCGGATAGTTATGACACAAAGGACGCATTTGGATGATTTTTTAAGTGGTAGAATTACCGGCCGTCTGGAATGTGAGCGTACCCATCTGGAAGTATCAGACGAACTTGGAATTGCCCAGAGTGTCATCTCCAGGCTTTGGCAACGATTCCGAGATGATGGTGGTGTGAGTAGACGTTACAGCACAGGTTGCCCCAGAGTTACAACGCCGAATGAGGACCGGTATTTGGCAGTTACTGCCAAAAGAAACAGGCGGAGCCCAGCCTCAGACCTGTCTCGTCAGCTCTCTTCAGCCACTGGTAGGACAATTTCGAGGCAGACCGTGTACAAACGCTTAGGGCAGATTGGTCTATATGCTCGTAGATCTGTCAGATGCATGCCACTTACTGCAACTCACTGTCGCCTGCGGTTAGCCTGGAGTAGAGAGCATGCATTGTGGACACCGCAACAGTGGGCTTGTGTGATGGTTTCCGACGAGTCCAGGTTTAGCTTGCAGTCTGATTCTCGCCAGACTTTCATATGGAGAGCTCCAGGTACCCGTTACCGCCAAGAAAACATCATTGAACGACACCGTTACGGTGGTGCAGGAGTGCTCGTTTGGGGTGGATTTATTCTGGGTTCCAGAACCGACCTGCATGTTCAAATTGGAACCATGACAAGCCAAATCTATCGGGACGTCATTCTGGAACAACATGTACGTTTGTTTCGGGGCGCCATGGGCGCACAATTTGTGTTTATGGATGACAACGCATGTCCTCAACGTGCAATAAACATCGTAAGCGAATGCCTTCATCGGAGGATATCACCCGTATGGACTGGCCAGCATTCTCACCTGACTTGAATCTAGTAGAGCACGTGTGGGACATGCTCGGCCGACGAGTTGCAGCCCATCAACCTCCTCCTACATGTCTACCGGAACTTCGGAGAGCATTACTTTTAAGTGGTGTAATATCCCGTAAGATCAGATCGATAATTTGATACTCAGCATGCCTAGGCGTTGTACGGACTGTATTGCATCGTCTGGGAGACATACAATGTATTAACAATCATACCAACCATGTAATATTGGTTTTTTGTAAATAGGTTCTTTTTTTTGTAATTTGCTCGAGGTAGAAAAATTCGCTAATTTTTTTAATAATATCAAACATATAGCATATTTTTTTGCTCTTTACCTTTTGGATAATAAATAAGCTTTACAAATAAGTCAAATTTGTTTTGCTTCTAACTCTCCTTTGCCTGATTTTAAATTATCCTTAATTTATGGACATGAGTGTATACCACAGAAGAAGTACGTCCATAGAAAATTCTATTGCAGAATTAGCCAGTTTGACAAAATCTATCTTCATAATCGAAAATTAACCCCATTTGAGTAAACAATACGTAAAAAGGTACTAATATGTTTTATTCTGGGATAAATAAATGCTGATCATTAAACATGCCCAGATTAAAATAATATTAATGAGACAAACAGTGTTATGTACTGTAAATTACTGAAATGGTAATTACTCATATGGTGTAGTTTATCACCTTGTTACAAAAATTAGAAAAGATATATTTTATGAAAATATGGCTGTAAATATTTAGTGTAAAAGCAGAATTTGAAACAACTTTGCCTTGGGCTCAGTTAAAATAGATCTGAAAATTCTTTTTTATTTTCATTGATGATATTTCACGTTTCTTTCTAAAAAAATATTATTATTTCTTAATTCTAGGAAAAAATGCTCAACTGAATATTTCAGTTTCATTTAAATGTATAAAAATAAACTAAGTCAATAAGATGCTTTGTAACATCCAAATGTTCCATATTTATTAATATTGGATTTTATATTATCAGTTGCGTTAACTTAATGCTTTCGAACTTTTAAAAGTTATGCATTAAAACAACTTTCCTCACCCAGAACCATGCGATAAGTCGTTACGGTTTCCGCAAGAGATAAATACATCGAACTCGTTTGTGTTCAAATTAAACCCATTTTAGGTTAAACAAATTAACAGAAAGTTCTAAACCCAATTTAGATTAAACAAGTTAACGTGAGCTTCTCAGATTTGCAAAGTGAGTGTTTAATATTTATGAAAATTTAATTAATTTTGAGGGAAGTAATTAAAAAATTGTTTTTAGTTAAAGTATGGAAGGAAAATTTCCATTGTTGTACATCTTATATTTCCTGGTCTGTTAAAGACCAGAGAACATATTAACTTAAAAAATTCTAGAAACCATTTGGATAAAATAAAGAAATGGCCAGGAATGAAAGCAAAAGAAATAAGTTGTAATTCTGTGGCTGAATTCAGACGTACGGACAAATTTCCTAGTTTTTGTATTTTCTTTGCTCTGTTGGCTGAATTTTCTTTGCACGTTTTTACACTTTCTTCTATGATCAAAATTATTTATGAAAAGCATGATTTTGTTTTCCAATTTTTGTGTAGGTTTGAATTTCTCTTATAATAGTACGTATATGCTCTTTTAAGGTGTACACGGCGCAAAAAAAAGGGGGGACAGTTCGATATTTTCCGCTCTGCTGGGTCGATTGATTGACAAAATTCAAATTCCGCTTTTCATGTCTCGAACGCACGACTTCGGATGTATATTAGATTTATACATAGCATTATTCTAATATAGGTGCTTCGGCACAAAATCGGATTTTTTCCGAAATAACAATGCAATTTTTCCATATTTCGATTCTACGACTTAAATTATGCCTAAATATGAAATTTTGTAAAATTTGGCGCGAAATTTACGGAGAAAGTCAAAAATTTATCTTAACGCATTTTTTCAATTTGCGCCATGAATAATTCACTTGGTGGAGTTCTTAATTTATAGTAACCTACTTACTTTCCTTTTTTTTTTACATTGATGTACGAGAGGGAAAATGTCCATCGTTCATTCTTTCAAATAATTTTAACAAAGTGCGAAAACCACATTTTCGTTTTTTCGCTTATATTATTATCGTTTTGATCGCTTATATTTCGTTTTATCACATATATATATATATATTGCAGGTATGATTAAAAATACATCTACTTTAAGATGATGTTAAACATTTTATAGGTTATAATACAAGTTTTTTTCCATAAATGTATAAAAATTATTTAAAAATACAAATTTAAAACTTAAATCATAAAAAATGTGTGAATTATATTTGAATTAAGCCTAAATTTCGACTTCTGGAAGAAGGAATGAAGTAAGTTTAATAAAAAAAGACATATTAATAATATATAACAAATTCAATTAACATTGAGAAGATAAAATGTTCAGAGCTAATTTTTTAAAATCTGCTCATGCGATTTTTACAAAACTTGGCAGTTTGGCATAATTTGATTCATAGAGTCGAAATATGGGACACAATTGGCCTGCTATTTCAGAAAAAGTCTAATTTTGTCTCAAAATACCTATATTAGAAGAATGCTACATATAAATCTAATATATATCCTAAGTCGCACTTTCGAAACATAAAAAATGCAGTTTGATTCTCGTCAATCGGCCCAGTAGAACGGGAGCCCCCCCCCTTTTTTTTTTCTCAGCAGTGTACAAGTTGTGCAATTTTTAAGACTCCAAAAGTTTAATTTTTTTTTTCAAGTAATGAAATCAGAATTCTTCAGAATCCAATTTGCTCTTAGTGCTTTGTGCATAATCCATAATCACAAAATTAACTATGAAATGATCCTTTCCAGATTTTTCCATCTACATCTCAAATAGTCTCAATTAGCATTTCTGTTTTCGGTTTCACTGACACTACGTTAGAGAACATATTCTCTATTTTAATAAACCAAGAAACAAATTTCATTAAAAAAAGCAAGATATAAAAGCCCACGTGCATAGGTTTTCTTCATGGTAAAGTGAAAATCTGGGTCTAAAACTGTCCTATGTCTACAGAAACCACGCAAAGCTTTACGTCTAGCAAGATTTATTGCTACAGGCTCACGCTTTTCGATTACAATTATTTAGATTTATCGATTGTCAACACTTGGAGCTTATACTGTAATGAAAGCATGGAAAATATATTTAAATTTCCTCGTATTTCGCTTTCTTTTACTATTTTTTACTATGTTTGTTACTGTTGGCCTTAAAAATAAAATTTTAATCTAACTACTCAAAGTAAATGAAGCTTTTGTTTAATTCATTGAGGTTACAATTTTATCTCTGTGAAGATAAGTAGCGAACGGATTTTTTGTTGGAATGTAGAGAGAAGGATTTCTTGATCAATGAATGATTTTTTGGAAAGTAATACATTCTTTATTCAGAGATTACCGAATAGAATTTTTACTAAGAACATAATTTAAACCATTAACTGATATATTAGTTTTTATAAAGTAGATAGTTCTCTTGAAGCTGAAGATTACTTAAAAGTTTTTCTTCTGAATTCAAAATTTAATTCAGATTGCCGCTGATTTTAATAATGACCTTGATAAGTGTTGAGATAATCTGACACAAGTTTTCCATTTCCAAGGTGCAAAAATTATCCACAGTTGCTTTATAGATTTCAAAATCGTAATTAAATAATCGTAATAATAAATAATCGTAAATTCAAAATTATAAATAAATATGGTCTTACAAATAAAAACTGTAATCAAGAAATTCCAAATAATTAATGCTTTTGTTTAATATATTGAGTTACGACAGGTAATCCATATCAAAGTACCTTAAGCGTACATCAGTTAATACAAATTAAGTCGAAAACAAAATTTTAAAGCGTTAAATTACTGTGTGGTAACAGTGATACGGTAACAGCAAAAGGCTTGTATTAGTAATGGCTAATGTCTCCCAACTCAGTTTCACTTTTTCTAAAATTATTCACATAAATAAATAAATAAAAGTTAAATGGATAATTATTATTTATTTTTTATTTACTAACACTAATTATTAGATTCTGTAAAATTTTGTCCAGCCGCCCAACCGGGACAGAGGTTGGTTACTCTGAATGCCGTACCGAAGGGCCTGGGTGCGAATCGCGAAGAAGGCGGGGATGTTTGTAAACGTATAGTGTATCTGCGTCATTGGGGAGCACTCTAAAATATGTGACGAAACGAAAGTCCACTCAAGTGATTACTGGTAGGGGAAGAGGGGTGGTAGACTCCTGGACCTGTCCCCCTGGGTGCTCTCCATCAAAATTAAGGGCCCAACTGAGCACAGTGCCACCTGTATGGTGCTCAAGACTCTTGCCAACGACAGGCGCAATCTTGCAGTCCTTGCCAGAATGAATTTCGTACTCTTGTTCTGATGTTGCTGTCAGACAAGCAACATAAGTTACAACAACAACAAATTTTGTCCGCGTATTGTCTTTCTAGAAGCATTTAAAAACTTTAGTAGATAAATTTTCCTCTCTTTCTTTTACCTTTACTTTAATGCATCTTCCTTATGTTTATGCTCAGATAAAAGGGGCTAAAATTACTTAGATTCACATTAGTGATGCAATTTTTTAATCCAGCAGTGGAGTATTTTTCTGCTTGCAACAGAGATATTTGCACCTTTTTCTCATCAAATGCATCGAATTATGTTACTAAAATAAGTTAAAGGGGACAATTTGATTTATTTTAATATTCATGCTAATATCTTGTAATTTCATATAATATTTATACGTTTCTTTCATATTAAAATTCTTAGCAGAGGTTGTAGCGAAATGTCGAATGTCTTTTAATGATATTATTGATGCTAGTTACTTCTCGCAAAATAATTGCAATTGTATTTTCTTTCAGCACCTCCCGTAGTTGAACCATTTTTCTTTGCTACTGATTTAGCCGAAGGTAAACGAATTACAGTTGCGTGCGTCGTAGGCTCAGGTGATGTTCCCATTCGTATCTCCTGGCTAAAAGATGGAAAACCCCTTCCAGATGATCTCCAAGGCTCTGTCAGTTCCGTCAACGAATATACCTCCGCTTTATCCATCAACAAAGTAACACAGATCCATACTGGAAACTACACATGCCTTGCAACGAATCCTGTAGCCTCCAGAAACCATACTGCAGCCATGGTGGTGAAAGGTAATGGAATGTAATCTGACTTTGCTTTCTATAAAACTAAGATTTTTTCAACTGATTACGTTATTTACGTATTGCAACTCCATCAAAACACAAATAAATTTAGTAAGTGGGACTAGCTTGTCTCTTATAAATAGTTGCAAATTTGTTAAATGTATTATAAAGCACTTTTTATTCATTATGTATTATAAAGCAGGTTTTATTCATTCATTAATTACATTTTATCGAAAACTCGCAAGGTATTCAGATACAGACAGGAATTTTCTCAGTTAAACTTCATTTACTGAATGTACTTTTTAGTAAAGATTATTTATTAAATAAAATGACTTGCATACTTTCTTTCTGTCAAGTCCACTGCAATCTGCTTGGTGCGATGCGCAGACAGCTTCTTAATTCGATAATCGACAAAATGTCTGTAAAGTTTAAGAAACTTTCGTAATTCTATAAGTCTTTGGACCGCTTTCTGATCCATTCGCCAGTTCTGATCTGTACAGTGATTAGAAATACTAGTTGCCGTATCGTTCGATCCAGTTTCGAATCCCGGAGAGGCTTGGGTTGTATGGCATTAGGGCACTTAAAATACTCGCCAGCCAAACTCCTTTTGAGAAATTTAATGGTAATGAAATGGGAATGGTTTGTTTCTCAACGTGTTCTCTGTTGCACTTGCAATGGATCTGTACAGTAAAGGCAGGGGGTGAAGCACCATTTGCACTTCCAAGCAGGTTAGTCAAAATTCTTACCGGATTCAAAACACGGTTCAATAACAGCACTTCAATACGTGAATAAACCAGCACACGAAGTAAAACTATTTACATATTTATTTACAAGATTAACTATTTTAGAATTACTCTCAGAACGAGAGTTCAGAATCATTATTACCGACTCAGTAACAAGTGACCCCCAAAACAATTTTCATCAAAATTATACATAGTTATGGGTTGGAATTTGTCGCAGTTTATATAATACAGAAAACAAATAATTTCGGTCATCGCTCGTGACTTTAATTTAAAAAAATGCCTATGTAATATCTCCATACAATCCAATTTTATATTCGCTAAATTTCAAAATAATATCTAAAAGATTAGCATTAGAACAATCACTGTTGTTCATCATCATTAAAGGAAAATAATTAATTCAAAATATAAATTAATACTTAGGTATTAAACACTTTCAAAGTAGGCATTTCAAATTCTTAGACAAAAATAAAATTCGAAATTATACTTGCATACAGTAGACAAGCAATATTCAAATTCTAAATACAATCTAAGTTTGGAATCTATAATAATAAAAATAATAAATGAATTATATGAATAAATGAAAAAAATACAAATAATTTTATGACTGTCCATTCAAATATTAGTCTATTAAGTCCAGTTCAAATTTATACAGTAACTGAATGGGTCTCTTTATAATTCCTGTTGATGTTTGAAGCACACAGGATCTAACTTTTGAATCACGACCTAAGCTCTTTAATACATCCGTACTTCCAAAGATGCTTTGGTAACTTTTCGTCATGGATCAGCACTGTGTCACCAATGATGAGGACTCTGTTGGAGTGACTCGATACGCAGAGCGGAGTTCTAATAGATATTCTTTTCTCCAGCGTTTCCAAAAATGGTTAATGGCTTGTTGTCGGTATTTCAATTTTTTGGTAAGCATTCTTCTGTTGGATTCAGATCCAGTGATTATAGGCAATCCATGAGGCAATGATGTTAGTCGTTTTCCTACTAAAAAATGGGCTGGAGTTAAAGGCTCTGGTTCGGAAGGCTGTTCGTAGATATAACACAATGGTCGAGAGTTTATAACTGCCTCAATTTCAGTCAACGTCGTTTCCATTTCTTCAAACGTAAGACAAGTCCTACCAAGGATCTTTTTCAGTGGTGTTTTCACGGTGCGAACCATCCTTTCCCAAAAACCGCCCCACCATGAGGCTCTAGGCACAATAAATTTCCATGTTATTTTATTTCTTGAGAAATAATCTAGAACTCTTTCCTTTGAAATTTTTTTCCAAATTGCTTTTAGTACTGAATCAGCTTTGATAAATGTTTTTGCGCTATCACTGTAAACTATTTTACAAAGTCCTCTTCGTGCAACGAACCTTCGAAGAGCTAGAATAAAGGTGTCAGTGTTCAAATAATTTACCATTTCGAGATGTACGGCCCTAATTACCGCGCAAGTAAATACTAAAATATAAGCCTTTTCTGGACCAGATGAAGTTTTGATATAAATCGGTCCAGCAAAATCTAAGCCAGTTGTTTCAAATGGCGGAGTTTCAATAATCCTATCTTTAGGTAATGGTGCTACTACTTCCTTACCTGGAGTAGCATTAAATCTTTTACAAATTAAACAAATTTTCAGAACCGATTTCACGCATCTTCTTCCTTTGATGATAAAATATTTCTCTCGAAGATGTGATAATGTCGTAGCTATTCCAAAATGATATAACCTCTCATGGGTATCCATAATCAACAGCTTGACAAATTTAGATTTGTCAGGAAGTATCCATGGGTGTTT